>CAHIKZ030000869.1:1020000-1035000 GCA_903632075.3 Acanthosepion pharaonis
AGGCATAAATGACGTCACTTAGCATCCTCCATAAATTATCGAGACTTTTCAGCTAACCTGATGAATGGTTATGAGCGTCTCTTAAATTTAGAAATTTTGAACAGCTAACAATATTTTTTTTATTTTTGTTTATAAATATTTATTACAAAATAAAATCCTCACACGCTAAGATAAATTTTCCTTTTGTCTTTATTCATACGCATAGATGTGTGCATTGGGTGCATGCGCATGAACGCGTATACGTACACTATGGAAAAAATACACAAATAAAAAATACATATAAAAAAGAAAAATCGAGTAGCATAAAAAGTCAGTTGCTGATAACCTTGACGAGTGGACTGAGCGATTCCCTGAAGGTCCGTCTAGGAAACTCTGAAGCTGGGATGCTGAAGGTAACATCTATCTGAGAAGTACCAAACCTCTTATATATATATATATATATATATATATATATATATATATATATATAAGATAATCCCAAGGAAGATGAAATCCGGAGAGCTCAATGTTAAGTCAGAGCGAATAATTTAATTTAAAGAAAAAACTGACCACTTTATGGTTCCATTAGTTATAATTTATTTTATCAGAGATTTTATTTTTCTCTAGATCTTCAGACTTCCCTTTCAAGGGTGAAAAAATGAATTTATATATATATATATATATATATATATATATATATATATATATATATATATATATAATAAACAGTTACTACTACAAAATTGCATATTTTGTTTCGATGTTTAACACGTCTCATCAGGCAGTTAACAATGATGGTAATAAGCGATTTTATTCAAAATTACAATTTATGAAACATCACTTCTTTTTACATTTTTGGAAAATTTTCCATAAAAGGCGAAATTTTAAAAGTAAAAAAAAAAAAAAAAAAAAAACAAATCAATAAAAAGAAGAGGAAAAGAAATGAAAGGCTGTCTTGACCTAGAAACAATATTGGTGCTACGGTAGCAGGAAATGTGGGTTACGGGAGTCGTAACATGAAGTGACAGTATTTATAGACAAAGAATGCTCAATATCGGAGATAAAGCGCATGTAGTTATGAACAGCGTAAACATAGAAATCAGCACTATGTGGTGACTGTCAGTTTACTGCCTTAAGCGAACATCGGATCTATCTATCTATCTATCTATCTATGTCTGTTCATCTATCTATCTATCTATCTATATCTATATATATATATATATATATATATATATATATATATATATATATATTATTTATTTAAAAATATGATTCCAACACGCTACATAAGAGGTCTCATGTTTCAAAACAAGAGCCGAAAACTTCAATATAATTATTTGAGTTAAATTGAATTAAAGAAAGCTCTGTTCCATCTTCAAGCGAAATTTTTTGTGGAATAACTTATTTCTGAAATTTACGTGTTTTAATAGCATATTCATAATTGAAATCAAAATTTCCTTGGTAACAGCCAGGGCGATTGTTTAAATGGGGAGGTGTGTTGGGTGTTAATAAGTATCAGTATAAAGTTACTTTCATAGATGTCAAGTCAGGGTAAGGTAGGGGTGTCTAAATTTAAAACGGAAGATGTTTTCGCCCAGTCTGGTTTACGTGTCTATGGAGATTTATTTGTTTTTTTATTTTATTTCTTTATGAAAGAGTTCTGTGTATATAAAACTGCCGTAACATTTGTTTTTTGACGACTTTATAAAGGGTTATCTATTTTTGTAGGGTATTTAAACTATTTATTAGGGCTATGGATTATAAAAATTATATTATTGTATGCTTGTTTTTAAGCTAATTATTCAATGCAAAAATTTGATGATGTCGGCAAAAAACCGTTAACTCGAGTCTATTGTTTAATAGATTTTTATTATTTAGAAACTTAATAATGTGCAGTTTCTCATGGAGGCATAAAGGGCATGGGTCATCCCAAGTTTTACAAGTTCTAGTCCTGTTTATAATTTTCCATTTTACTTTAGGTGTCCTATTTATTTCCTTCAAATGCCAAAAATATTTAGATAGAGAAGTCTGATTTCTTTTATTTATATTGTTGAAAGAGCACTTATGCTGCCTCCATCTGGCTTTAAATTCATTCTTCGTAGACCCAATGTATATCATATTAGTATTAGGACTCTCAATGGATGAGATAGTACATTGGTATACCACAGATTTGTTGCAGCATTTATTTTCTAATGGGCAGTCTTCTGGGTTTCTACAATCACACAATTTTTCACTGTTATTGTCTAATTTGAGTGTAGGGTTTTTATTAATACTATTCAGGCATAGGGATTTGTTCAGGATTTTATTATTGTGTTTTTTTTTATTATACTTTCTAGATTTTCAGTGCAGCTGTAACTCAATTTTAGGGTGTTCTTATTAATATATTACTAAGCCTACTATTGGTGGGGAAGTGTTTTTCAATTAAAGCTAGGAATTTCTGTCCTAGTTTAATACTAACCATTTGGTTGAACAGAGGGGTATACCAAATGATTTTTCTTTTCCTGTTTTTTTCTTCTGGTTAGTGCAATTGTTTCTATAGTTAATGTTTGCATTTTTGTAACCAGAAGAAAACAAACAGGAAATCGGGGAAATATCCTATTCAGAGTTTGTTCTAAAGGAGGGGGATATAAAATTAGACCGAAATTGAACCTTATTTGGAGAATATGGGTGGCCTTCAAAGGCTGGGCCGGTGCAAGGGTCTCATGCACCCCCCTACAAATCTATGATACTCTCCAAATCTATGATACGGACCCACACTGTAGTACACACCAATTTTCATACGGTATTACCGTATTATTCATATAAAATACAAATTTTATTATAATCTAATTATGTACAATAATGGCTCATATACAATATAGGCGAACAATTCAACTGGAAAAATTAAAAATAAATACAATGCATCTAAATACAAATTAGAGACATGTCATAATAGATCATTCCATCTTAAATAAATGTCATAATAGATCAACTCCATCTTAAATAAATGTCATAATAGATCATTCCATTTAAAATAAATGTCATAATAGATCATTCCATCTTAAATAAATGTCATAATAGATCATTCCATCTAAAATAAATCAACAATGTTTTGTGGCAATTTTTAACATCAACTTGAGATTTTTCTTGTTAAAAAGTTGACTAATCTAAACATATTCAACATTATGGATAAAAAATAGTGAATCTATATCTATAATTCTCAAAATGTATGTGTGTGTGTGCGTGTGCGTGCGTGTGTGTGTGTGTGTGTGTGAGTGATCGGATGTTGTTTATGCATTTCCACAGTTTTCGTCCGATTTTGATGAACTTCTTTTTGTTTGATAGATAATTCTTCAATGCCGGTTTAGAGTCCAAATTGTTGGCGACAACGGCCCTCCACTACTTCCTGTCCATTATAACTCTCAGCAACATTTTACTATTTACTATATGTTCTTGGATATATATCTTTTATAAATCTTTAATAAAAATTAATAGTTTAAATTATTACAATAATATTATTTATTATTAAACAGTTTCCTTTTTCAGGCCCCCTCTACATTCAAATTGTTACCCCCCCTCTATTTGGTGACGTGCCTCAGTTGCCCACAAATGTTGTTACTAACGTTGATTTTCGAGTGGGCTGACTTTAAACTTAAACTGCTTCAATTGAACGTCAACAATTCCTACTAATAAAAGACCCCGGTCGAAGACGGGTTATACTGCTAGTTTTATCTAGGTTTTTCTTCTTTTTTTTCCTTTTTTTTTTTTTAGACTTAGCATGAGCAAAACTGATTCACGGATTTGGTAAAAAAAAAAAAACAACAAAAAAACCCAGAATGATGTTAAAATCCGTGATAATTTTTCATCCTTTTAATAGTCAGTTGTGCTTATTTTAATTTGTAACGTATATAGGTAGAAAAAAGCAAATGTTGTTAAGATAGAGAGGGTCACAAAGCACTGCTCGGGGCCGGTGGGGGGGGGGTCGGAGGTAGTACGCACCGGCCCTATTGAAAAGTTAAACATACGATTTTAGAACCACTTAACTAAACTCAAAAAGGTAAGCAAATATTACTTAATCTATTATGATAATTAGATTATTTGACCTTGTCCATTTCAGTATATTATATTAAAGTTTGTTTTTTTATTTTACATTTAAAAACAGCCTCGTTGTTGACATTCAAATGTAATGAACTTTCAGTATTAACAGACACCCCTTGACCAATATTTGTTTGTTAAATCAAACACATGCATAATGGCCGGCTGCTCATTTTCCTAGTATGACTGTCTGCTAGGGTGATTAGCTAATCCCTGTTGCAGACGCTTCTTCGGGCATATTTTATGTTTCTTAAATACCTACAGATCAAACCTGTAGTTTATACTGTAACTATACTGAGTGGATCATATTTACACTTTTTGGGAGAGAACATGCTGTTTGGCGTGATCAGCTATTGAACAAGGGCGGTATGCTCAAACGCTCGGTCACGATGACTTGTGCCTTCGTGCTAGAACCACACTTACATCTATATATGATGTGTGTCGACTCGTTAGATGTGTATGACCATTGCTAACAAGTAAAAGCTATTGTCATGGTTTTGAATTCAGAGATTCCTTCTACTAGACTGGTTGACTCGAGGGAGACGATTCTGCTATTTAAACATGGCCGCAGGAAGAAGAGATGGATTTATGCCATTGTAAAGTGCGTTTGCGTATAAGTGAATGTAACGAACCCGACTAAAATTCGATCTCGGCTCTACGATTTCTTAGTCCTAGACGCTATCCATTACACCACCTAAGCATCCACATATATCCACATACATACATAGTGTATAGTGGCTGTCGACTCACAAAGCGAGTATGACCATCACTGACATGTCCAGTCCATCAGTTAAGCTCCCCACCACAACCCTGCATTTATCTGTTGTGTGAATGATAGTTGCTCATAAAGCCAGCCATCGATCTGCATTTCTTGTTACATATGTGGTATGTCAAATCATCTTCGGGTGGTGGAAGTAGACTTTGAAGATTATCACTTCCAATGTGTCTTTTTATATGACTTGACATACATACATACATACATACATACATACATACAAGAATGATTACTGCGAATCGACTTCTAATGTAAACGCTGGATTGACCCTCAAATTTAGCGAGATTTTTAACCCTGCTAGGGCCTTACATTCTCTTTCACAGGTGTGGCAACGTTAGGCGCTTCTTGCAGTGAATATTACAGTAATGTTTTGGTGAACTTTCCTATAACGTTTTAGTCCACGAAGTGAGACACATTCTATTCCACACTCTCTGCAAATATCAATACCGTATAACGTATACTGAATAATTTCTGTGTGTGCGTGGCGCATTTGATTATTTTTAGGCCTGGCGCGATCACATTTATTATATTTTAGTCACATTAGAAGAAAATGAGTAACTACCGACACCGAGGTTCGAATGTGACACTCTGGACTTATGAATATGTTTTCCATCACGTGTATAAATAGCGGTGTCAGGCTACTGACTGCAGTGATTATTGAGTGGAAATATCCAGTCGAATTAGTGTGAATTATTGTACGACGATGATTTGGGTTTTGATTTATGATTTACCGGGCGTTAAGCCGAGTCGTGCTACTAACAAAGTATTCACTGAAATGGTTAATTATCTTTGGTTGACTTTTAATTTTTTGTTCTTGTTAAGTATTTATTTGCGGTTGTAATTAAATACTGTTTTATCTTAACATTGAACTCTTGAGTTATACTTAATTATTAACGGCCAATGTACGTCACAAAATTTTAAAATCAAACTCTGTACTGCACGGTGGAGTAATGGATAGTGGCACGGATTGAGGAATCGGAGAGCCGAGTTAGAATTCCAGTCGAATCCATTACATCCACTTACGTGCTAATACCCTTGGGAAAGGTATGAATCCTCTTCTTCTCCCTACCCCCCAGCTATGGGTAAATAGGAGGACAGACCGGATTCTATAGCTTTGGATAGCAACTGGTCTGCCGCAGAAAGAAATGGCAACCTACTGAGGGAAAAAAATCTGCTTCGTCAATCATGTATCGAAAGATACATGATTGCATCCCGCATGGCACATAACTGACTGACCGGCTTTCCAGTTGAATCCATTACATACACTTACGTGCTAATACCCTTGGGGAAGATATGAAACCTCTTCTTCTCCCCTAGCTATGGGTAAATAGCAGAACAAACCAAGTTCTATTGCCTTGGATAGGAACTGGAAAGAAAGAAATGGTAACCCGCTGCGGGAAAAAATCTGCCTCGTCAGTCATGTATCGAAAGATACTTGATCGCCAAAGCGTGTATCACGCATGGCACATAACTGGCATAGCGGTCAAAAGCGTCTCCTAGTCCGAGTCCTTGTGGGTGACAAATTATTTTCCACCCTTCAACTTCTCTCTAACAGGCATGTTGTGGCAAGCTTCTCATTGTTCTATCGCTACTCCCATGGAAAGTGCTCAGACGAACTACATTCCTTGGTTCTACCAGATCTAACCTTCACGACTAGGACCTACCATGTCACTTATATTGCAGCAAACCACCTACATTCCCTTTGTATATCATCGGTGAGGAGTAAGTTCCACTCGAACAGCTTCTTCCCACGAACCACAGCCCTATGGAACAGACTCTTTAGGGGGTGTTTTCCCGATTACTACAGTCTTGACCTTTTAGGTTATTTTCCCATTTTATCCGTATAAACTATCCATTAATCTAACCCTCTACCTCGAGTGGCCCCGGACCTTGTACAGGGTGAAGCTTACTGTAAGAAAAAAATAATAATATCAGGAGAATTAACGTCAAGGCCTTTACAAAAACCTGCGACTTGATTTTGAGAAATGCGTTTGGCCCAGGGAGAGTCATTTGAATACCTGTCATGTTTATCATGTTTTGCAACAAGAGTTCTGAATGGTGATTTTCGAAGCGTAGCTAGGATGTGGCACAAAGCCGAAAGTATGGGGCACCCAATGCGGATCAAACTCACTTTTTTACTCGGAATTGATCAAGCTTGCTATACATTACACCACGTCGAAGGAGTTCTGAATGAGAGGAGAAGATGAGAGATGACCGTCAAAATGGAACTCCTTTCCATGATATATATATATATATATATATATATATATATATATATATATATATATATATATATATGGTGCAGTATAATTGAGATTACAAAGTAGTTATACAAAGAATAAATCAGTAAAGTTAATGTAATTAATGGCGAAATCACTTCGCTAACATATTTAATAAAGCATTAACCTACTAACCACTCGTTGAATGACGCGATTGTTTTAAAAATTGTAAAATGGATTAGATGTTCCTCTTTGTATGTACTTCTTTGTATATATATATATATATATATATATATATATATATATATATATATATATATATTTCGCAGACAGTACTGTTTCGCTATATCACAGCTCCTCAGTGCGACTAGACAACCGAATGTCTCAAGCCCAGATCAAAACCCAACCGATTTGGTGTCAGTCAGAGTTTCTAATGATAAAATATGGTTTTAAGGTGTTCGACATTTATGAGTTAAAGTGCTCAATATCATGGATAGAGCGTATGTAAATATAAAAGTGGACATTGAAGTCAACACCCAAAGGTGGCAATCTGTTTCATACTAAACGCAATCCTTAAGCACATGGCCTGACGATTGTGTTTAGCATGAAACAAACACTGTTGCCTCTGGGCGTTGACATCAATGTCCACTTATATATATATATATATATATATATATATATATATAGGAAGCATATCTTCAAGCATGTTTGGTCGAATAATCTAAACATATTATGTCTGTTTATAGTTTTGGTTATTTCTTGTATTTCCCTAAGTACATTCAGTCTCATCCAATATCATCTTCACAGGGGAATTGCTATGTCAAAAAAATAATGTAATTGATAGTTGTGAATTATTTTGTAAATGCGCATGAAACGCGCTCCGTTATAGTCAATTTACGTCAAGAATATGTAAGGGAGGTAATTTAGTTTAAATTTATTATTGTTAATGTTTAAAAAATACTCAACCGGTAATTCTTTTAATAAAGATATCCTACCTAAATATACATACATATATGGCTGAGGGGTTAAAAAGTTCATTTTCCATCCATGAGACCAGGGTTCAAATTTCACCATGATCAATTTGTCAGTAAGGTGACTTCTTGATGTTATCAACCTGTGGAGGTGATTTCAGAGTGCAGTGCCTCTGAAAACCAACTCACAAGTTTGACCCAAGCCTTCTGAGTGAAATTAGCTAGACAGAACTATTTGTGAGCTAATTTGAAAAACGTTAATAAAAAATTGGATAGACAGAACTTGTTGATATCATTCAACAAGTGTGTGTGTGTGTTTTGTTGAATAATCTAGACATATTAAGTTTATTCATTTTCTTAATAATCCTTTCAAATTCACTAATCAATTTCTTAGTGTTGTTATTAAACTCAGTAAGAAAGACACCGTAGTTTTTCTCATTCCTTTTATTTTCCCCAAGTTCTTTCAATCTCATCCAAGATCATCTTCAGGGCTGAATTAATGTAATTGATAATTGTAGATTTTTTGTAAATGCGCATGAAACGCGCTCAGTTAGAGTCAATTTACGTCAAGAATATATAAGGGAGGTAACTGAGTTTAAATATTTTAATGTTTTTAAAAAAAAAAAATACTCAGCCGCAATTCTTTAAAAAATCCCTAGACATGGACAGCGAAACGAAAGCAATTTAATCCGGAGATTAAATAAAGAGTTGAGTTCGAAATTCCCTGAAGATTACTCAGATCGACAGAAACCTGATGAAGTTTGGAGGATACAAATGCCGAAACGTTGTGATAACAACAACAGAAATAAGGATAATAGTCCGAATGCAAATAATGTAAATACTGGTAACACCTCATTCCAGAAATTCAAACAGGAAAGAGTTTTTAATTGGTTTACAAAATCATCCCGACAAACAACGTCTAAAGGAGAAATTATCTCATAAAATCCTCCACGTGCTCTAATACACTTATCTGCCTTATACAAGGAGACGGATCTTAATAGTTGTGGTGGCTCTTGGGCTTTGTATCAGGTGAACTGTGGTAAAAAAATTATAAGAAAATATATTTAATACCACTGCACCATCACTAGCAGCCTGAACCGTTGATATAATTCAGGATGGGACTTGTATTCCTCACTGGAGTACGGGGGAAATGGGGGTGATTCGACTCTGTGGATATAGCATGGTGAGTCCTAAGGTCTTAATTGGTAGAACTAATTAGTATAACTTATTTTAACAATTGTCATGGAAATAGCGATAGAGTAGCAATAGGCTAGGTAGTGTGCCTGACTGCGTGCCTCAATTCGTGACTACGCGGCATCCATCTTCTAGAAGTTACTTCCAGCTAAACAAAGCGCAGTGTTATAATTAAAAAAAAAGTGGCAGATTGGTTCATGAAACACATCAATTAAATTTTTTGTGTTAATTTGGCCTCCACAGTCACTGAATCTTAATCTCATAGAGCACCTCTGGGGTGTGGTGGAAACAGAAATTCGAATCCTTTGTGCGCAGCAAACAAATCTAGAAAACTTATGGTATACCATAATAAAAGCAGAGACCCATGTTTTGAAAGGGTGCTTCCAGAACATCGATGTCAAATAGAACAGCACTACATGTAGTTCTATTGTATTATTCTAACGGTTATTTGGGTGGAGCGGTAACGGTTCTGTGTTAATAGCACCTCCCCTACAATACTTCGAAGCATAGCTGTTGATGCCAATCTAAATAACCATTAGAATAATACAATAAACCTACTCATAATGCATCACTTACCATCATATAATCGAGCCAAAATGCAACGCACATGGCCTAACGATTTCGTTTAAGCATGAAACAGACAGTATTTGGGTATTGATCTCAATGTCCATTTTTATATTTACATAAGCTGATATTTTGCTTAGTATTGACTAAGTTTTTTTATTGTAGCAGTGACAAATTTTATGTTGAATTTAGATAAGTTCTAACAAAACTTCTAAGCCCTTTCCATTCTCTATAAAGAACTTCGGCTACCTAGGTGAAAAACTAAGCGAAACAAACATGACTGACAAACTCATGGCCAGTATAGATTAAAAATCCTTTTACACCAACGTCCCAGTTGAAAAAATCCAAAACAATACAAGGCTAAATTAATAATAAAGAAAACAATAAGCTAAAACTTGAAGGGGGAATTTACTCTGTCGCCTGTAATAATTGTCACAAAAATTACATAGGAGAAACCTCAAGGGATTTAAAAAAAGATTATATGAACACAAAAGGGACACTTTATAAAATAGTACATTAAATACATTAGTTGTTCAGCGTAACGAGTCTGGCCGTAAATTTAATATAAAAAAAGGCTAATCTGATGAAAGGAGAAAACAACTTCACTGCGATATAAAAGTCTTGAGAACGCCTTGATCGCAAGGCCATTCGCAGTAAATTTGCTCCCTGGATCTAACAAGATTTCACCATTCCTGACAGGACTTCTATTATCAGTGTGGGATAGCTAATAACAAACGAGATGAAAATAAAAACAAAAAGAATCTAAATGAAATCAGGTACATTATATATATATATATATATATATATATATATATATATATATATATATAAATATATATATATATATATATTGAATATATATTTTACATATATATATTATATATATTAAATATATACATTATATATATAAATATTATATATATATATATATATCAAATATATATAAATATTAAATATATATATATATATATATATATATATATATATATATATATATATATATATATATATATATATATATGAAATTTAAAATCCCCAGCATACCTCGCTCGTGCGCATGTGCAGTTTCAACAACGTAACAAATTCAGTCCAATGAAGTCCAAAAGCACGAAACGCGTCACACGAAATCTTTTTTCCACTTTGTCATACATTCACCCCCATATTGTCCTTGATATATAAAATTTATATATCGTTATCTCATATATATATATATATATATATATATATATATATATATATAGTGTGTGTGTGTGTGAGAGAGCGAGAGAGAGAAAGCAACTGTTTTCTTTGAAAACTTACTAAAACAAGTGTCATGCACCCAGTACTGGTGGTAAAACTAGTGGCCTCTCGTATTTGGCTCTACTCCCACCCCGTTTTCACCAGCAATTACTAAGAGATAACAACTATGAAATCAAAGTCACGTATTACAAGTGGACGGGCAATCCTGCTCGCTTTCTTCCAAGACAAAATTATTTGCCAGTCGCCTACAAAGTCAATATATGACTGTGTTCAGGACACCTGTTGACAACCTGTCCCCTGACTCACCGCCCTTCCCACCCCTGATGCCCCAGTTTACCTCTCAATTTTTCACGCGATGGCTGTGGTGTACAGATTTCCCGCCAACTGACGAGAGTACAAGTAAAACTTTAAATCAATATCTTAGTTTTGTAATGAATGTCGAATTTATGAAAATAAACTCAATAAGCAAGTATCCTGTCTCTTGGCTAAGATTGTGACATTTTCCTATTTTCAAGTTCAAATAAAAAGAAGAAATCGGCGCAACACAATCTCCCTATTTCCATTTTACCTTTTGTTCTAGACGAAAGCTAAATGAAAAAAATGTTTGACAGCAGAATCTATCTTCCATATTTATAAGTCTACCATTCATCCTTGTTTTTAATATTGCTGTCACATCTGGTCTGGTGCTCTTGCTATATATTTAAAGGCTCTTGATAAAATCCAAAGGTGATTCTGCAATGTTATTGGTCCTGACATGGCATCTCGGCTTCAGACACTTCACCATCGCCGTAATGTAACTTTCATTGGCTGGTACATTGAATATTGCTGTTCTATGTGCTTCTACTTTATATTTAAAGATCCTTGATAAAATCCAAAGAAGATTCTGCAATGTTATTTGTTCTGACCTGGCATCTCGGCTTTAGTCCATTTCCCGCCACTGTAATGTAGTTTCCCTGTGCCTTTTCTATAAATACTTTCATGGTAATTGTTCTGATGAATTTTCCTCTAAGTTGTTATTTTTATTCACCACGTCCACAATTAAATTGTACATATGGGAACTAGTTGGAACCACATAGAGACACTGAGGTATTATGGTGACTGTAATTAAAATTTTAAGTAAGAATGTGTTGTTTTGGCGTATTGCGGTATGTTTGTGTCAGTAATTGTTGCTAGCTAAGTTCAAGATAAGACATATTGAAGAGCAGCCTTCCCCTATCCCCCTTTTTGACTGTTGTGTATCTTTTACCAGCGTCAGTAGTTGATGTTCAATCTCAGGTAAAAAGCTAGGCGTTCAGATGCTGTTTTTAAAAGTAACTATGCCCTCCCTGTATCAATGTTTGACCGAGGAACCAGTATTATCCGAGTTACATTTTTCTTCACTCCCCTCGCTATCCGGCTGAGTCCAAAGTGTCGTGGTATCTGTTCTCCTCATCTCTAATGGTAATGGTAATATTAGACATTTCTTTATAAGGAAACTCTCGGCATTCATTGACCGTGCAACCAGTGCTACTCAAGTCAGGCTTTTCTTCACTCCCCAGTCATCTGACTTAGATCAAAGTGTAGTATCTGTTCTCCTCATCGCTAATGGGTAATATTAAACTTTTTCTTATATGGAAACATTCGGCATTCATTGACCGTGTAACAAGTGCTACTCGAGTTAGGCTTTTCTTTTCTGGCTGAGATCAAAGTGTAGTAGCTGTTCTCCTTATCACTACTGAATAATATTAGACTCTTCCTTATATGGAAATATTTGACATTCATTGACTATGCAGCCAATGTTAATCGAGTTATACTTTCCTTCACCCTCCAGTCATCGGGCTGGGATCGATGTGTAGTATCTGTTTTCATCACTAATGCTAATGTTAGCCGTTTCCCTATAAGGAAACATTTGGCATTCATTGATCGAGCAGCCACTGCTACTCTAGGTTGAAATTTCCAAAATTTTTCTCTTAAAACAAGTTCTCAGGAAAATTGATTTCTGAAGTCCAGTAGCTGTTATCGCTCTTTCCAGTATTTCTCGAGGTTTCCTTCCTAACCTTTTATTTGAAGTAGTATGGAATGTGAACATCTTGATTATACCATTATTTTCTCTTCTCAAGTCCAGTAGCTGTTATCACTCTTTCCACTATTGATGGGATTTCCTTCCTAACCTTTTTTTTGAAGTAGTGTGGAATGTCAACATCTTGATTATGTTATTAGTCTCTCTTCGAGTTACACGTGCCACGCATTTTACTTGTTACTGTAAGTCTCAAAGTGATGTGGTTTCTGTTATTTGGTACTGTTCTTTGTAATTCTGTCGACCTTGTCTAGGAGGTTCGAAGAAGGATTGCCCAGACCAACAGAATCCATTCGCTCAAAACCTGTGTATACAGCCGATTGAGTTCAACACCATACGGGACGTCCATATGTTCAGTATTTACTAATTCCAAATCCTTAATTTTGATGATGGATTCAGGGTTGATGCCATCACTTCCTTCATTCCAATTCCAGATCATAGTTTCTTTCTTGGAATGGATTATCTTGAGGCCTGGTTTTTGGAACACTTCGGATGGGATGTCGATTTTTTTTGTTCAAGGGCATTCTTATCAGAAACATTTATTTTAGTGGTTACACATATTTGAGTTGATATCTGTTTTTTTTTTTATTTTCCTATACTGCGTAAATCAGGTATTGAACTCACACTCCTCTCACTGGATCTAACTAACGCCTTTATCCAGTGTGCCATGTGTCTTTGAGGACACCTGTGTATGAATTTCTAGGTATTATAAACCTAATAATTTTCCAAGGCTAGAACATGTAAAACTTGGGATGACCCATGCCCTTTATGCCTCCATGAGAAATTGCACATAATTAAGCTTCTAAATAATAATAATCTATTAAACAATAGACACGAGTTAACGGTTTTTTGTAGGCATCATCAGATTTTTGGTTTGAACTATTAGCCAAAAACTAGCATACAATATAATAACTTGTTTAATCCTTAGCCCACTCATCAGATACATGGTTTGAATAATTAACTAAAAACATGCATACAATATAACACCCTTCATAATCCATAGCCGAAATAAATAGTTTAAATACACTAAAAAAAAAAAAAATAACCCTTTATGAAGTCGTCAAAAAACAAACGTTATGACAGTTTTTTTATATGCGCAAATCCCTTTCATAAAAAATAAATCTCCATAGACATGCAAACTAGACGAGGGTTAATACATCTTCCGTTTCAAATTTAGACACCCCCACCTTTCCCTGACTTGACATCTTCGAAAGTAACTCTATACTGATACTTATTATTAACACCCAACACCCGCCTACCCAACTTAAACAATTCGCCCTAGCTGTTACCATGGAAATTTTGATTTCAATTTTTAAAACACGTAAATTTCAGAAACACGTTATTCCAAAAAAAAATTTCGCTTGAAGATGGAACAGAGCTTACTTTAACTCAATTTAATTTAATAATTATATTGAAGTTTTCGGCTCGTTTTGAAACATGGGACTTCTTATGTAGCGATTTGGAATCATATTTTTAAATAAATAATTATATTTATGCTCTACTTTTGTATCGAGCGCTATCTTTTAAAAATAATAACTAAAATACTAAGGGACTTTGGATTATTTACCTAACCAGTTCTTTCCTATATATTTTCACACACACACACATATATATATATATATATATATATATATATATATAAATGATTCTATTATATTGGCTCATCTTACGACTTACTATTCTTTCTCTTCCTCCCCTTTTAAAACTTCTTAATTATATCTTATTTGTTTGGTCTTTCTCTTTTTTATAACTTTCCTTATTCTTATTTTTTCTTAACCACATTTAACAAAATGTTTAGAGTGATTAAAATGACAGACTATTTACAAAAAGAAAACTCTTAAAATGCAGTATGAATAATTTGGTTGATACTCCTATAAAATCCGTTTAAAAACTAAGAGAAATAACATTTAACTAAAATTGCTTAAAATA
>CAHIKZ030000869.1:1040000-1110000 GCA_903632075.3 Acanthosepion pharaonis
GTACAAAAAAAAAAAAAAAAAAGATTTGTTCTACTGGGCTAGATATTTGATACATTGCCCAAGTATTTGGAGTAATAGCTTAAAAACAGGTGTAGTCTTAAAATAAGTATATATATTTTTATTATACGTTTCTTCCTTGCATTTATTAGCAAATCAGTGTGCATCCGTTTATTTACCATCAAGTCATGTGACCCATGATGCTTTCAGTGGAGGGGGGGAATATTCAACATTAGATAATTTTGTGGCAATAAAGGTTTTATGCAGTTTTGATCAACATCTCTTTTCATGGTTAGCCATAAGGAACTATAAATACTGCCTTACACTTAAATAATATATATATATATATATATATGTGTGTGTGTGTTAGGCATATTTAAATCTATTTAATATTATAATGTATTAATGAAGGTTTATTTTTCAGACACAATCGTTGGAATATAATATGCAAGTTTTGTTTATACTCATTGAGGGATAAAAGATGTGTCTTGAAAACAAATACTGAATTTCCTATTAAAAAATTCCATAAACTGGGTCCTAGCTAAAAACCCCCTTATGTAATCTTAAGGAAATTTGGCACCATATTCAGTAAGGGTTCACAGTACAATATGGTTCTAAAATTCTAAATCGGTTTGGGAATTACGTATAATTTAAGTTGTATCTCAGGAACACACAGAAACAAGATTAGAGTTTTAGTATTATACAGAATATATTTCAATGTCCAGTTGACAAATGATTGCATGTGTGTTTCCTGGTTCTGATGACATTTTGCCTTTCTTGGTAGATCTTTTGATGTTACAATGTGAGATTATTTAAGAATGATAAAAACAAATAAAGTGTATGGAAACTGAATGAAATCGGATAGGATGTGTGCGCAGGCATCTGATGCAAAAGAAATTTTTACATTCAAAAATTTCAAATTATATCTACTCCATGGCTACCCACATCCTGAAGGGACACAGCATACAAGAGACTATCTCCTGCTAAGCTGTATGACCAATAGATATGTCTACTAAGGGTTACATTTTGGGTACAATGGGTGAATACCACTATAAATATATAAATATATTTCAGATGAGGTATTATGTACACTATTTACATTATTCAGACTATTGTCCTCATCTTTGTCGCCATATTTATCACAACATTTCAGCCGTTGTATGCACCAGCCTTCTTCAGGTGGTTGGAATGTCAAACTGAACCTTTTATTTCACTCGCTGGACACATGCCTCAAGGACATATGGTACAGTGGCTAAAGGTGTTAGTTAGATCCAGTGACAAGAAACAGAGTGTGAATTCAATACCCGGCTAAGGCAGTGGAGAACTTGAAGAGGGGAATTAACAGGAGATAACTGACATCCATTAGACATGGCACATGGGACTAGAACAGCCTATCCCAGCGAACAAAAAGGGTTCAGTTCAACATTCCAACCACCTGAAGGCTGGAGTGTACAATGGCCAAAATTATGATAAATATGGCAAAGATGAGGATAAGAGTCCGATTAATATATATATAAAAAGTTATATTGTTCTTATATATATATATAAAATCCATTGGTATATAATCCAAGTGAATCCTAATAATATAAAATATTAAAACCGATTTATATAGAGCTCAATGTTTTACTGAAACAGAGCATATATATATATATATATATATATATATATATATATATATATATTAGCTGTCACTTACCTGAATTGGTTGCAAGACAATGCGACCCCCACGTTTATTTTGGTAAGCCATGAATTTTTCTGCATGTTCCCGTTCTTCATCTGAAGATTTCTTGAAGTATTTACAGAATCCTGGCAGAGCGACATCGTCACGATCAAAGTAGTAAGCCTGATGAGAAAGAACAAAGCAGACAATCAAGGCAGCCAAACAAATTGCCATTCAGATCTCATGTTCATAGAACACAATAATACCATTTCTATCACACCGTGTGGCTAGTGTAATGGGTAGCAGTTTGGAAGGAAAAACACAAGGAGCTCAAATTAAAGTTGGGATTATTACATTCTCTTTCATGCAAATAACTTTTGGAAAGATACAAATCCATCTCCATGCATGGGTTAAATTGTAAAAAAAAAAAAAAAAAAAAAAAGTTTTTCTTTTAAAATGAAAATAAATTTTTTTTTAACTTAATGCAATTTTCTTACAATTCAAAGTGTGTTTCAGTTTTAATCAACAAAGGGTTGATAAGCCATAAAAAAAAAATTGTTGGAGTTAGCTCCTCCTTAATTGCCTAATTGTTCACTAGGGGGTGCTCTCCCTACACTATAAATACTGGGTGACTCCTCGCATCGTTCTCTTATTCATTTTGCATTTCAGCATACACATTTGAAAATGTGATCTCAGAGATCCACGTCCTTCCATTTTCGATGGTACTGTTTCAGACAAAAAAATGCCATCTTTTGTTAAGGAACAAAAGATGGCATTTTTGTCTGAAGAAATTTTCTTACCAACTCCTAGGTTTAAGACCGGTGTTTCACACTTTTGTACTCCTTATTTTTCACCACCAAAAAGATCCCGATGCTTCCCATATCATTAATAAAAAACCTAACACTAAAAAAGTTTATTACTGCCTTTCTTTACCACTAACACTAATGCCCACTTCTGATGATGTGGTCCAATATTTCAAAATAGGTGTTGTGTCCACTAAAATATTAAATACAATTATTTATTCCTAATTGGCCCCAAAAAGCCATGTGGTATGTCTTCTACATCCGCACGATATTTGGGCGGTATCTACTTAAATCATGACTACGGCCTTGAATTACCCCTACATTAAACTCGGCCTTGTGCCACATCCAACCTCGTTTGAGAGATGGTGCTGGTAAATATCAACTAATAATACAACAAACTTTCCGATTTGTACTCTATGATTTTATATTGTGTTTTAAAGATGTATTTTCTTGAGTGTGATTAGCTGACATGACAAACTATAGGTATTATTTACAGAGTGGCTTACACTGGCTTAACTAACAGTCTCGACACTAAAAAATAAAGTTTATTTTTAAAAGCTAAGAAAATAAAAGAATTTTGCGCCGAAAATGACTAACAGACAAACACATGTTAATTTTAGCAACGTCTCCATCTCAATTTTATTTATCCCCCCCCCCCCCACAATGGGTTCGACTATTATTCGAGTCACACTCCACCCCGGTCTTTTGAACAAAAGTAGAGAGGTTTGATCTCTTGGTTCCTGTTTCTTGCCTTGTGGGGAGGTTGGTAAATAGATTTCCGGTTCTTTCTCAAACTTGAAGAAATGAAAATAAAATCGCTAAGTCTTTTTCATTCTCTTTTACTTCCAGTAAAAAAAAAAAAAATTTGTATCTTAGTGACATTATTGCCTTGCTTGGGGTGAATTGATTTAAAAAAAAAAAAAAAAAATGCACATTCTGAGCTTAATTTGAAAAATTCATTCATAAAAGGAATGAATTTTTGTAAAATGCAATAAATGAAAAATTTAATCCCAAAAATTCCTTCTTCACAAAGACGACAATAATTCTACGTTTTTGGTTTTCTACCTATTTTTTAGGATTTATTTACTGATAGGGGGGGGAAAACGATTGTGCATATTAGCATTCTTTAGAGGTCATAGGGTCGTGATAGTAGGCAGAATCGAGAAATATAGATTTTTTTTTTTTAAGGGTCCTTTTAACATCGATAGGGTGCAAAAGTCGATATACTGGACTAGTTTTTCGTGTAAGATAACAGATTGGGGGAGTTATGAAAAGATTTTTTTTTTTTTTTTTTAAATAAAAAAAAAAAAAAAAAACGAAATGAATTTTATTTATTTTTAATTAAAAAAAAAAAAAAAACAAAACACTCACAAAAAAGAAGCTCCGTTTATTCTGCATGTAAGGAAAAATGTAAAATCACAAAGTCAAATGTTTTTGAATGGGCTCCGAGTGAAAAAGTGGAGGAAGTTAAGAAAAAAAACCAAAAAAACCACGGACTTTTATGCAGATATCAATTATGTTTTTTAGTTTCCTTTGCAGTCTTTCAAACGTGACATTTGTGATTTTTATCCTGAAGAGTGAAAGACCAATAACTAACACTAACAGAAAGTTAGGGACTGATATTTTTTTTTGACACTATCGACATTATGAAGGGCATCTTTTCTAAAAAAAATAAAAAAGGAATAATTCGATATTCCGACACGGCCTAAGAAAAATTATCTCCACAAATTTTCCTATGTAATGCTCTCTCTCTGAGAGTCTAAATGAATTCCTTTCAAACAATTGAATTTAGAATGCATTCAAGTTTATGTGAGAAAATAGTTTAATAATATTTGCCATATAAAGACAAGGATAACATCGTAAATATTGTCAGGTACGGAACGAATTGTCAACAATGAAGTTTTTTTTTTTTTAAATAAAAACAGTAATGAAAAACTAAAAGAAAGTGAAAGTTAAAAATGGCGAATAAGACACACCACGTGGGAAATTCGAAGTGTTTCATTTTCAACGTTAAAGAAAATTCAGTTTTAAAATTCTTTAAATAAAAAAAAAAAAAAAAAAAGGTGAGGTAGGGAGTTCAAAACATTTTTCTGACTGCCTTAGTTTCAAGAATTTGCTTGGGTGTTGGGGCATTTCGCGAAATAAATGATTAAAAAAAAAATGTTTATTTCTTTGTGTGAAAGGGGGGGGGAAAAAAAAAAAAACCCTTTTCCACTGACAGTGTCAGAAACAAAAAAAAAAAAAAAAAAAAAAAAGGGGGGGGATTGGATTTATTCCCCGACATTGTTAAAAGTTTAGTTCACTTAACTCTCTAGTAATGAGAAAGACCGGGGGGCTACTGGAAAGCATTGACGAGGTCAACAGGTGCGCTTGTTAATAACAAATAAGAAGTTCATTCTTTGATTAGTTTTTTTTAAAGGAAGCAACAACAAATATTCGTTAGCTTTTTTCTATCCGCCATTTCCAAAGCAGATTTTTTTTTGTTAGTTAACAATTATGGTGTGATCTTTGAAATCGCCATTTTTGCGATAGACACACTTACTACTAACCATGAATCAGAAAATTCTTTTGTGATTATTAAGGTTTATTCCCAAATTAATAAGGTTTAAAATAAAACTAAACTTCATACAATTTAAAATAAAAGAAGGCCGTTAAGTTGGGAAATTTTTAAGTGAATACCGCGATATAAATAAACATTTGAGTGCGAATACAATTTATTTAATTTACCGGACACACTTTTTTTTTTAGGAAAGCACTACACTACAGTGAAAATAATTCTGTATTTTTTTTCTATTTTACCAAAACAATTATATTCAAAAAGAAATTTAAAATAAGTAAGGCAATCTTAGCCTGGTCATACGAAATTTAATTATTTCATTTATAAAATAAAGTGCCATAAATAAAAGACTAAAACAAAAAAAAATCGCTACTATTTTTCTTAAGCGCACCCGGTAAACACCAAGTCACTACACTTCACCAGAATGACCGGAGCTGAGGCTTTTATCAAACACAAAAAAGGAGCCTAAACTGATATGTTAATATATAAACTTCTTTAAAACACTTACCATCGACTGATAGACATAACTGGCATATAATTCCATGTTTATTTGTTTGTTAATAGCCGCTTCACATTCTGGATGATAATTTTGCCTTGCAAGACTCATTTTCCTTGCTCCAAGAAGAAACACCCCAAAAATTGTCCAAACGCTTTTTTTACCCCTTTTAAAATCTCAACCTTGAAGATAGATAGGCTCCTTAATATTCTTGAAATCAGCAAAAAAAAAAAAAAATGTTAATAAATCCTACCGAGCCTCCAAGAATGAAAAACACAAAAAATTTCCAATATTTACACTTGTATATAGTTTTAGGGTTTATAAGAGAGTCAGGGGGAGACTACTTCCAGTTATGCCACTGCGCATGTGCAACAGACTGAATATTACTTTTGACACACTTCCGCTTTTGCGTTGGTGGGGGCACCTAGCAGGGAAGATGATGATGATGATAGCTAAAAACCCACGGGTGCATCCGCCCCAGCCCACACCAGGCAGTACCTCACTTCGAAAGCGGGGCTGGGTTTATTGCCTGGTGCCTCCCAAAGGGGAAGTACTGAGGGGGCTTAGACAGTTTTCCCACGGCATTGTCGTTAAATTACGACCTTGTGTCACATTCGATAGCGACGTGATGGGCGCGCTGAAAAATATACAAGCAGTACCTCTCCTTCGGGAGGGGGTCATCACCCGGTGTCCCCAAAAAGGGAAGTGCCAAGAGGACTTGAGCAATTTTTCTCCGGCTTTCTTTGCCAATAGCTCACATTAATATAAATCTTCGTCTTTGTATCAGGTACTGTTGCAGCGTGAGCACGCGGATAAATACGTAAACACCTCATTCCGCTTTGAAAACACATCTAGAAATTTTCATAATTTTTTTTCAGCTGTTATTGCCGATTATGTACTCTATATAGTGAAATGGTTAGTGAGTTTCGATGGTCATCGGGAGTGTGTTCAAAATGCCTACTAGATATCTCATTCTTAGTGGCCTTGTGTCAGATCTAAGTTACAGTTATTTCGAGATTATTTCATGTCTGTGAAAGTAAGCAGAATGTAAACAAACTCTTGCGAAACTTGAACTTATGTAGCTTTGCAGCTCAGCCCAGACACCACATTCGTTCTCAGAGTGCAACTTCTTCCAGTTAAATGCGTGTAACTTAAAAATAACCCCTCGGCTAGATTGTCACCTATGGATTAAAACTATGAAACTTTCGTAGCAGTAAGCAACTTTTATTTTCTGGTTCTAACTTACTGCTATAGACGAACGAAGCAGAGAAGTGAATGAGGGAAAGGTTAACAGTCTAAAAGGTGTCTTCCTTTCGCGTGGATCCTGTCTTCGGCTGGTCGTGATCACTGTCTTATAGAGACATTTTTCTTTGTCTTGTCATCTTTATCTAAAAATGTAATTTATCTTCATTCAGTGACCCTCTTTGTCAGGGCCGCTTGCTATATCACTTGTGAAGTCCACTTCACTTCACTTAGCTGATAATCATCAGGAAAATAAATGTCTGAAACCATTTTTGTGACAAGTTCAATGTTTCCACTATTTACATTATTCGGACGTTTGTCCTTTGTCGCCATATTTATTACAACGTTTCGACCGTTGTACGCTCCGGCCTTCTTCAGGTGGTTGGAATGTCAAACTGAACCCTTTATTTCGTTCACTGGGGTAGACTGTTCTAGTTCAGTTATCAGTTTTCTTCTGTTAATTCCCACTTCCAAGTTCTCCACTGCCTTAACCGGTCCTGTCACTGGGTCTCACCAACGCCTTTATCCACTGTGCCCTATGTCCTTGAGGACATCTATGTATGAATTTCTGGGTATTATAAACCTAATGTCTTCAGCAACCATTTTTTTTACCAGTGCTTATATTGCAATTTTTGCTGTTATCGTTGCATGATTTTACCAGAGCTTATATTGCAATTTTTGTTGTTATTATCGCTTTTTTTCTAGCACTCCTTATTACTGGTTCCCATATTGTATTCATTTCTATGCTTGGTCGGCTCGTTTAAGAAGATATCGGCTGACATTGATATTGCTACACGCGCACCCTATGTGATTTCATCGTAAATATGTCATTGCATAGCTCTAATAAACAATTATTTTAGTATCAATAGAAAAGGCCAGATTCCAGCTAAAAGTTTTTGATTCAGCTAACAAAATCCAGATAAGTTGCTTTCTTACATTTATAGACCAATTAGAATGACTCGTAAAGCAGCTTATCTGATACAGCTTACTTTTATATAAGAAATGCTGTTCACCTGTAAAGTCAGAGTTGAATTCATTCGTCCGTCTATTCGAGTTGTAGACACGCGCCCGCTTTTATACACTCTCTTACCGAATGCAAAGAGAGTCAACTATCCACTTTGCAACCTACACACATACACTCACAGCATTAGAATGATTTCATTTATTCAGTGTCTGTAATTTCTTGCTCAATAAGAAATATACATTTCAATTTATACTGTCGTCAAAAACGAAGGTTTTTGTATGTTTTTATACTTGACCCATGAGCCACTCAAAGTAGAGTGTTACTGAAGGAAGTTGTTATATGAACGGTAAGAGTAAGAGGTAAGTTAACGGTTAATGCAGTTGATGGGGACAGGTGGGAATGTTGCATAGCCCTTTCGTTCTGGGGAGGTCTTTTAGTTGACGGGAGTCAATTCCATAATGTTGTATCTTCTCTCGCTCGTTTTCTCCCGGTCGCTGATCGCTGGTGTTTTTTTTTTTTTTTTTTTTTTTTTGTTCGGCAATAAATGAGAACTTCAACCAAAGGAATTTTAAACTTATGTATTTTATTAAACACGTCGACGTGTACATTTTCAACTGGCCAGTGGGGTCGCTGTATCACCTCCCACTGGGAAGCAAGTTCCCCGACACGAAACAACACGTCTACATTTTTCGACGTCTAAAAACTTAACTCCCTGAAATCCCTTTCTATTTCTAACATTCCCACGCTAGTTATAACCAATAAAAAACGAATTCCACTGTTTTCCTGCATCTGACCTCAAAGGTCAAAATGAGAAAATCAAAGGAGAATGCAATTCTCTAAAAAATAATAGTCTGTTAGACTATTATTTAACAGGAAAGGTAACGGCTTGAACAGGTTAAGAGTGTAGTGGTCGAAAAAGTAAGCTTTCTAAAGTCTGTTCCGCAAAGGTTGTTGGGAAGAAGCTGTTCGAGTGGAAATTCCCTTCTTAAAGAAATACGAAGGGGATGTGAATCGTTCGTCCCAGTGTATGTGAAAGGTTTTAACTGTAAAGGGTATAACAGGAGAAATGTAGCTCGTCCGAACATCTCACATGAAAATAGCGATAGAGTATTGAGTGGCTTATCTGCGCACCCCTCCTTCCGTCAACGGTTGCCTCAAACCTTTACGCTTTCTCTTTTCTTCATCGTCGTTGCTACCCTTTGAGCAACGACCTAACGCTTTCAACGTTAAGGCACTTGACCGTTTTGAATTGACACCCTTGTGGTTTGCCGGTTGGCATTTGCCGCTAGTCGAAGGTCGCGTGACTTATCGTATCTCCTGCAAAGAAGTATCCACGTGCGGACAGACGATCTGCGGGCATCGAGTCGAGAAGACGCGTTTCCCGTCTATCTCTTCGCCATACGACTTAAACATCTAGACTTCGGTAATAGACCTTTTATATAGTCAAATTCTTTGCCTGAAGCTACCTTCTCCATCCTTGACTCGATCCCAACCCAACCTTGCAACTTTCCTACATAATACGAGATTCTCTTCCAAAAAAAAAAGAAAGAAAAGCAACAGGCATTTGTCACGAACTCTTCCAGAATCTCCACTTGTCAACTACAGTGATAGCGAAAGTTCAAGTTCTACGTACTTACATCCATTTCCGTCGAAATATCGTCGCACGTAAGAGAATTCATTTTTCTATCAACACTTAACTGTTCTTTTACTGTTAACCCATCGACGGCAGGCAACCTAGCATCTTTTAAACAACTGTTGTCACAGTATCAAGCGAACCTTACCTCTCATCCAAAGCAACAAGTTAAGAACCCACAAGGCTCCACACGTGGTACTTGTATTTTCTGGATCTTTCCCTTGGTCTATACGTCATTCTATATTGACGAGCATTTCTCTTGCAACTTATAAACTCTGTGATTCTATCCTGGTCGAATTCATGTCGGAGTCTCATAACCTACCGTGTTAATCTGTTTTTAGGTCGCCATTGATTATTCTTTAACAAGTTACCTCCCTTGTACCGTTTATTAAAAAAAAGAAGATTCTTACAATTAATCTTTCCAAAGTCTCCAGCTCCTTCTTCTTCAGGAACATTTGGTGCCAACCATTACAATTTGGCGCGCAATAACGTTCAACCTTAACATCAACCGCACGCTTCACAGATTCACCAGACCTTCTATCCAGAAACCAGGAACTCAACAGCACATTCTTTCCTCATTCATCATTGTCAGTTTGTTATTAAATAAGCATATTTGTTATGCCTTTCATACACTGTTCGTGTTTGTCCATTCTCTACCATTGCTAACCATGTCAAGAACCGTTGATATCCTGAAAGAGTATCAACTACGCTTGTATGTGGGTGTCTGGTGGTCTGACACAAGGCCATAAAAAAGGAAACCACACTAGGCGACCAGGCCTCCACTAGAGGCTCGACACATTTCGCCTATGGGGAAAAGGGTTGTAGGATGGAAAACAATCACCCACAAGACACTTTTGAACTCTCTCAAGACTGAAAAGGGAAAACTGGGAGGATTCAGACCAGATATGGCACCAGTACTCTATTTACGGTTTGATCTGATTCAAATATCGAGATTTTATTCAAACTGTCAGCCTTCTTAGAGGTCAGGGCTTTTTTTTTAATGATAGAGATATTACATCGCCGATCGGATACCGAACAACCACTAGTCACGATTAATTGGTGTCCTCTCGGGGATGCCCTATACCTTGAGCAACTATTGAGCCTTAAACTCAAACCAAACCTCAAATGGAACCCATACATACGATCCATTGCTAAAGATGCTGGAAAAATGGTCGGTTCCCTGTACCGCTCCAGTAAGAATTTGACTCTTCATCCTGAGTATGATGATAAACTACATCCGGTAGCAAGGCCTCTGATCGGGAGATTGGGGGTTTTGAAGAGTGTGGAACTACATCTTTACTGTTAGGGTCCCAGCTATGGGCAAATAGTGAACCCCTTAACAAAAATCAACCGTACATTTTTTTTTATAAAATGAGTAACAGTAGATCAAATTTACAATCAATGCAACACTAATATATATATATATATATATATATATATATATATATATATATATATATATAAATTCATTTTTATCATAAAATTACCAACAATACATTTTGTGACCTACAAACTATATATCTAAAAAAATGCCTGTACTCTGATAATGTAAAATTATTACAAAAAAATCTGTATTTGAAAGCATAAAATTACGTACGAAATATTTAGATTTCAGCATTAAATGAGTCATAGAGGTGTTGATATGCCGCTAAACAAAATCAACCAACCAACTTGACTCCAAGTCCTATCCTCTACATTTACAAGAACTAGATCAGGCATAAAATGGAGTATTTCTGTCATATTTGGACAGGATCTGCCCGGCCCTCACTTTCCAGTCTCGACAGAGCCTAGAAGCGTCACAGCGTCCTTGTGGGTGACAAATTATTTTCCACCCTGCAACCCCTCTCTCACAGACGAGATGTCGCAAGCCTCTCACTGCTGTATTGCTATTTCTATGGAAAGTGCTCAAACGAAATACGTTCCTTATTTCCATCAACTCCAACAGCTTCTTCTCTCGCACTTCCGAACAGTAGAACTCCCTTCCCCTTACTTGCTTCCCTGGTAGCTATAATCTTCAAATATTTAAATGTAATGTCAGTCGACATCTTCTGATGCCTTAATCCTGATTCCTGTCCTTCTCTACATCCTTTCTTCAAGCACCCTTCTTTACTTTTGCTCCTTTTAACCCCTTGCGTGCTAGTGGCACTCCCGCCTTGATTGGGGTGAAATGCTTAAAAAAAGTTCTAATCGTCACGGATAAGAACCGCCATGCTAGGCACATTGTAACGAACCACTCTCATTCATTTTGTATTCCATTGGTGAGAAGTAAGTTCCACTCGAGCAGTTTCTTCCCATTAACCACTGCTCTGTGGAAGTAACTCCCAAGAGGACGTTTTCCTGATCAATATAATCTTAACCTATTCAAGTCTAAGGTTAACCGTTATCTTGTAGGAATCCTTCTACTCGGTTTTTCGTTGAATATTAAAATTTGGAGTGTCGGGATTCAATACGTTAATAAAATATCGTTACAGGGTCGCTCGTAATTTGGCCGTCTAGAATAATCAAAACGCTTTTCATTGAAGGAATAAAATTCAGTAGAAAAGACAAAGTAGTTTCAACAAATAAACATTGATTTAATATAACGATAGGAATACAAAAAGTTGGAAAGTAATGTCTTTTGTTTGGGTTGATAAAGTTCTGAAATAAAATATAAATTGTCTTTGTGTACGCGTGTGAGAAACAATAAAATGTGATATGTGTGTTTGTATGAAAAAGTCAACATGTATGTGCGTGATACATAGTAAAAACTGATACGAGAGATACGAATTGTTTCTTACTGTTGGCGGTGTTGCCGTGGTCTGGAGTTTATCAACGCTGTCGTTTTTAACATGAGGTCATGAAGGTCATCGGCGAAAGGTGTGTGGAGTTTGGTGGCAGCCGCGTGTGTATTGTTTTGGAAACGGATTTCGTATGTTTTATACACTTTTTCCGAACAATATCGGCTCCAGAATTAAATTATTTATTTATTTCTAATTGACCCTAAGAAGTCACGTGGTATGTCTTCTACTACGTCCGTACGATATTTGGTCGGTATCTACCTAAAAATGATGATGACTAATACAACAAACATTCTGATTTGTAATCTATTATTTTATTGGTGTGTTTTAAGATGTAAGTGTTTTCTTGAGTGTGATTGGTTTATAAATATTGTAGTTGATATTTTAGTGGACACGACAATCTTCCAAACATATCCGCATAAACTACGCCTTTTACTCTGTAATCCTCTACCTCGAGTGACCCTTGAGCCTTATACAGGGTGAACCACACAGCCAAAAAAAACCCAAAAAAAACCAAAAAAACAATTACAAACTTTATGCTCTGTAAGAGTGGGAAAGTTTGGGAATGGGATAGCCCTTGTCATCTGACATGGATTTAGAGGCAAAGTTCGTCGAAAAAAAGTTAACCTTATCTGACGAAGATGAGATAACATCAAGGCCATTTATCATAATAGGCACTGACGATTTGCCTCCATTGAGAATACTGTTAGAAAATTTCCAGAACTCACGAGATCCAAGTCTTTTGCTTTCGACATTGGCTTGGATTGCTTGTGCATAGCTGCACTTTACATTTTTTAGAACTTTCTTGCAGGACCGGTGCAAGGGTCTCGTGACTCCCCACCAAATCTATGACACAGGGCACCCAAAATTTATGATACGACCCCCGCCCACGACATCGCAATTTTCATGAGGTAGTATTCATATAAAATAAAATAAGAAATGTAATAATGCATTATATGCAATACTAGCAACATGGCCCGGCGTTGCCCGTGCTTGATTCAAAAATCGTACGACTCATACAGTAATCGCTATCACTTGCCTTAAAATATTTTTGCCCTACCTTGCCTTTAAAGGAGTGCCCTTTTCCGTGCTGATGTTGCTACATGCCTTACTTTTTGCCTCACACTGCGAATTTTTTCTAAGCTCGATACTAAACATTAAATCTGTTATGAAAAAAGAACTAAAAATGAACACAAAACGATCAGCTTTACAAAAGGACTCGTAACTGGAAAAACTGAATGAAAAAAGAATGTTAACAACAATTACTTTTTCACACCCAACCCAGTTCTGCGGAATCAGAATCAACGTTGAGTTTAAGCAACTGAATGAGCCAATTGGAGTAAAGTGCCATGCAGATTTAAATTTCTCCCACTTGTGACGAATGCAGCTATCGATTTTTTTGCATGCTAGTTAACATTCGTTTCAGTCAGCTGTTGGCTCTCACGCTGGCCAATAGAATCTTCCTGCCTATTCGTGACAGCCATCTATAGGCTCTCACTCTGGCCAGTAGAAAATGGCCGCAAACTACATGAAAACTGCCGTAGAAGCATGAAAAAATCGATTATTTCCACTATCGATGGGAGTTGGGAAATGCAAAGACGGTCTTGATCTTCTCGCTAACTTGGAGCACGTGCATGTAAATTTTGGTGCAAATCCGTCGAAAATTGCGGCCGTGCATTCGTTACACACACACACACACACACATCCTGCATTTTATAGATAGAGATAGATGAACAATTCAACTAGAAAAATCGAAATGTATCTAAATACAAATTAAAGACATATTATAATAGATCATTCCATCTTAAATAAATGTCATAATAGATCATTCCATTTTGAATAAATGTCATAATAGATCATTCCATTTAAAATGTCATAATAGATCAACTCCATCTTAAATAAATGTCATAATAGATCATTCCATCTTAAATAAATCAACAATTTTTGTGGCAGTTTTTAACATCAACTTGAGATTTCTCATGTTAAAATGTTGAATAATTTAAACACATTCAACTTTACCGATAAAAAATAGTGAATTTTAATGTTTACACTTAGCATGAGCAAAAACAAAATTCACGGATTTGGACGAAAAAAAGAAAAGAGGCCAGAATGAATTCAAAATCAGCATAAATTTTTCATCATTTAATAGTTGTGCTTAGTTTAATTTGTAATGTAACGTAAGTAGAAAAAAAAGCAAATATTGATAAGGTAGTGAGGGTCACCGCTCGGGGCCCCCAATCAGGCTTGCCTGCCAGGTCGGTGGGTTTGGAGGTAATAATCACCGGCATTGCTCTCTTGTAGTGAATACGTCAAGGGTCCTACTACACTGACATCAGTTGTAGAGATGAAGTAATGGTTGTGTTGGGCTATGGCAGCAGCAAATTTTGAAATGAACCTATAGTTGGCTATTCGCTTTTATGGGTATTTTTTTCTGAGGAATAAACCATTTCATTCCATAAAGGTTCTATTCAAAAGTGAGGACATCAGAGATTATTAAAAGAAGAGCTTCTTCGGCGCTAGGGTCTCTCCCCACATCAAAAATTTGATACGCACCCCACCTCTACTACATATCGATTTCAAAGTTTCCCAATCTTGGGAGCCACAAACCTTCGAATGAAAATTGTGCGGTTAAGGCAGCGCGTTTTTTAATTTACAAAAAAAAAAAAAAAAAATAATTCAGGGAATTATCCAATTTAAATTAAAAATGTTAGTACATATTCACTAATTATTTACTTTTATAATGAATATTTTTTTATTTTAAAAAATCAGAGAAAATGTTATGTTTTTTAATATCTACCAATATTTTCATGACTAAATTTTACTCGAAAAAAAATGTTTATGTTGCAAATTTTTACATTTCCATAAAGATTAATCACCAACACATCTCCGCTGAAAAAAAAAGTTTTGCAAAGATTCCAACACAACATGAACGGGATTGTCTTCAAAATTTGTTTTAAAAACAGTATTTTAGCTTTCTGGAAAATTTTTCATGTATTGAAATCTTTAAACATTTTTATTTTTTAAGCGATCATTTTCTCGATTTTATCTTTCTAGAAATGTAAAAAAAATAGCGACTAGAAATTTTATTTTAATTACTAGCCGTGGAATTTTGGTTAGTATTACTATTAGTAAAAAAAAAAATCAGACATCCTCCTTAGTGGTTGATCTAGGAATAAAAAATGATTTTACCGAGATATATTACCCTCTTAATTGATTTAAAAGAACTGTTCAGAAAGAAAATTACAATTTAAAAAAATAAGTGCTACTGAAATTATCACTTCTATCCCACCTCCCCAGTATGCATGAGGCCCCCACATGGTTGAGAGGTTCGGGGAAGTAAGCACCGGCCCTGTCGATTATTATAATTGATGATTAGCAATATAACATGTAGAAAAAAGTAAAAAGTATACCCCCCAAAAAAAAAAAAAACGCAGCTGAAACTAGCAATTTTGGGCTCCAACCTCGTCGGCAGTTTCTGCATAGTACACACCGCACTGGTCATGCAGATAAACGATGTATATTATTAGTTGATGACTGACAATGTAACCTCAGTTTAAAAATTAAAAAAAAATGGCGGATGGCCATATAACAATGCTGAAAAGAAAATGGCAGAGACCAAAAAAGAAGGCGACAAAGGGTCGGTGGTTTCAGGAGTAGGACGCGCCGGCCCTGCAATCATTACATTTCTATCACCCCGGGGACAATAGACAGTGAAAACGAAAGTCACATTATGAACAAGGACTTTGCGAAATCACGTGAACAGGAAATCAAAGTCTTCGCTTTTATTTGGGGGGGGTTCTGACACATGGGGACCCTTCCATTATATACACACCGAGTATGTGGTCAAGGTGATTACGAGTGTCATGCTTAACTGTTAGGAACAAATATCCAGGGATTTCGAGTTCTCGCATTGGGATTGAATAAAACCAGTATCTGTCTATATTTCTGAGATGAGGTATTATGTACGCTATTTACATTATTCGGACTGTTGTCCTCATCTTTGTTGCCATATTTATTACAACGTTTCGGCCGTTGTACACACCAGCCTTCTTCAGGTGGTTGGAATCTCGACCTGAGCCCTTTATTTCGCTCACTGGGGTAGACTGTTCTAGTTCCACGTGCCATGTTTAATGGATGTCAGTTATCAGTTATCTCCTGTTAATTCCCCTCTCCAAGTTCTCCACCGCCTTAACCAGGTATCGAGTTCACACTCTTTATCCACTGTGCTATGAGGACACATATCACAGTGGATAAAGACGTTGGTTAGATCCAGTGACAGGACCCAAGAGTAATTTAAACAAATAGTTACAAAGTGTATGCTAATATGTAGCATTTATAACTAATAATATAGCAGGATTTATTTACCTTTAACTTAAAATTCTTAAAGCCTTTTAAGAGAAAATATTTGTATCTGGACTCACAGAAAAGAATTTCAGTTCATGAAATTATAGTAAGTTTCAATGGAAAGAATGCTTTTCGATAAGATGTTGTAGGTTGAAATTCGGTGTAAGATGAGTTCAAAGAAACTTGTCGATTGAGAGAAAATGTAATCTTCACTTGAATATTAAAAAGTTGAGTGTAGTCCTAAAAATGTAGTTTTTAGTTTTTAAACTTTTGAGTTGAAATCAACATAAGTATATGGAAGTTTCTTGAGTCGAAAGTTTATTCTCTCGGACGGCAAGTTTATTGCTGAAGAAAATCTCACTGTTAGAAGTTGATAAGTTTCTATTTCTTGTAGTTGAAGGAATGAATGACATTAGTTAAGAGATGTTCAATGTTCTTACATACGTGTGTGTGTGTGTGTGTGTGTGTGTGTGTGTGTGTGTGTGTGTGTGTGATAGCGTCTTTCCATAAGGGACAGACGCAATCTCTCTAACGCTACATCTTGTGTGTGAGAGAAAGCAAAAGAGGAAGAGTTGAAGATTTCGCTAAATATTTATAATGGTGTATGTCACGTGATAGGCTCGAGACGCATAGACAGATTTTTAGCGGTAAATTAATATAAACCGTGCGGACGTAGACGAGAGTATGATATTGGCATTAATTGGCCAATCAGGAGTCAGAGAAATATCAATGCTCTGTGATGCCCTTTCTGCACAAAATTTGCAGTCGAAATTAAGTGGTAGCGGAACACTAAAAATTGACCGTAAGTACAGCCGTAACTGAACACTTCATCGTGGCATTGAGAAAACCACACTGGAGACTACTGCACGGTCTAGATACCATTCACAAAATTGGATAGACTCTCCAGGAGTTAATCTAAGGTTATGATCCCTGACTATCAGGCAGATAACACCAACCCAGAAAAAGTTTACACCCTTCAACAACCTTAACGAAGAAAAAAATTATCCAAGAAAGGAGACGATACAGCCGTGTTACCTTGGGTGCACACATGTCATCTACCTAGTAATCAAAGAAACAGAACTTCTTGAGTCAGAATAATCGTGATTAAGCTGTGAGCCCTGGCACGGAAACAAGCTTGTTCCCATGTAAGGAATAAAACATCCAATGGGAAAATTTTGTTCGGCAGTGCACAAGTATCCCCATACCCTCATTGGGTTGAATATTATTGTAAAAATATAACTTCATGAACCGGAGAGTTAGCATTGGGACGAAACATATCCAAGTTGAGTAACGAAGATTGCTAGTCTTTTGAACAGGAGTAGAAACTTATCTCTTGTTTCCTGTTTAGGACTGGGTTTTCGGTTCCTTCTAAAGTCTACTTCAACTCTATGCTATTAAGTAGTCAAATTTGTGCACTTTTGGAAGAAGTGGCTCACAGAAGCTTCCTTAAATCTCCCCAAAGCTCGCTCGCTGATTGATTGATGCCAACCAATCAGATCGTTTGCACGTGAAAAATAATTTTCCCCGCGCAACGAATCGGAGCCTATAGTCGCTTATTTAAGCTAAGATTTTTCTCATCTCGATTAGTGAGACCTCAACTGCTAAACGAATCCACAACAGTTGGAACCACGCGCCAATCTTCTCACTCACACGCACACCCACATGCCGATGATAATTTGTACACCTTCACGAAAAAATTATTTTGACACAACAATACTTTTCAACAATAATATCACAAGAACAATCATATCATGAAACAACTCATGAATATTTATCCAGTGAACTTTAAACCAAATAATTATCTCTCACTGAACTCTTAAATTTCAGGCAAAGAGAGGCAACTCTTGATTAATTCAACCTTTCTTACTTAAATGCATGTTTTCTTTCACATGGTTGTTTGATATTGTACATCTTGTTAATATACATATATTTTATGTGCAACAATGTCTTGTGGTTATTCTTCTTACGTGAGTCCTGTTTTCTTATCAAAGTTAAATTAATGTGGTGAAGTCCGTCAGAAGTTATTGAATTTACTTGTCCAATAGGAAAAAGTACTCAATGAAAGGTGGTAATTCACAATTATTTTCTTTTTGAACATCCATACAAAAAATAATCTAACATTTACTAAAATGAAAAAAAATTAAGATTCTTTTTAAAAAAAATTAATGCTTGAAGATGGCATTAAACTTTATATTTTTCAATCTTTCAAACATATCATTACTAAAGCAACTCTAGTTATGAACAGCAAAAGAATTAATTTAAAAATAGCCCTGAAACAAGTAATTAAAAAAACATTATCAAGTATGTTTTTTTCTGTCAAATCTGGAAAAAAGTGTTTCATTATGCATATACAAGCAATAATTGTCAGAAAAAAATCTTTTTGAGTTTTATTGAATTATTTTTGGTAAAGGTTCCAAAAGAATTTTCCATATGTTCATACTTGATACTACATGATATATATATATTTTTTTTAACAGCAAGGTTCACCCTTTATAAGGCCCGGGGCACTCGAGGTAGAGGGTTACGTTAGGAGGCAATTTGTGCGGATAGGAGGAGGTTAAGAAGACTGTAGTGATCAGGGAAACATCCTCTTGGTGGTTGGTTCCACAGAACAGTGGCTCGTGGGAAAAAGCTGTTAGAGTTGTAGAACCCAAATTCTACATTATTCCAATACCTTTCGTCAAATCTGTGCCAAAAGTGGACCACAGAGAACACTTTCAACTTCATACACTTTCAAAAAAATCTCGAGTCTTCATTGGTTAATAAATATACAAGTAGGCGTGACTATCCACCCACGCTTAACTAATTTTTACAGCTCGTGACTGAAATCCAAGTTCGTGCCAAGTCTCTGTGAGGCACACGAAGCAAATAAAAACAGAAACTCATTCACAATCGCCAGTGAGAATTGTGACATCAAACGAATTGCAACTAAACTTCACGTCACACAATCTTAAGTTTTTCGTTTATACGAACATTATACAAGCTTAACGATATTCACACTTACTCACCAAAACTTTATTCCCATTCACTCACAAAATTCCTTACACAGAAGTTAAACAAATTCCTGCTAACAAATCAACTTTATTTCTCAACATTCGAGAACATTATATTACGCAAAATAATCAAAGGTAGATAACTTCTTTCATCACAAAATTGCATTCAACTTTGCAAACATTTACTACTTACATGAACAATAAATTCTTAAATGTAAATTTTTCTCTTGCAATTAATTTACAGAATCTTCAATAACAAACATAATTTCAAATCAGAACTCATTAACAAAATTTAATCTTTCACCAAACTTGAGTTCAATATAAATTAAACTAACAAGATCTCATCTAAAAAATCCACTAAATTTTGTAAAATATTTTCATTACAAAAATGTATTGAAAATTATTTGTTATTCAAATATTTGCCTTTTGTCTTTTATCAAAAATGTTTCTTGTTGTTTTTGCATTTTTGCTTATCATATTCGTAGAGTAAAAAATGGTATAGATTAATTTGGGCCGTCAACGCCATTAAATAAATGGTAACCACCAAACTTTCCACTACAGAGTAGAACTTAGTTCTTATCGATGGAATACAGAGGAAATATTGGTGGTTAACTACAATGTAAGTAGCATGGCGGGTCCTTGCCGTGAAGGTTTGCCTCGTCGGGACTAGTGAATGTAGCTCGTCTGAGCACTTTCTGTGGACGTAGCGATAACGCAGCGATGGGATTGCCACATCCCACCTGTGGGAGAGATGCTGAAGAGTGGAGAATAATTTGTCACCTACAAGGGCTCGGAGACGTTTTTAGATTCTATCAAGGCTGGAAAGTGAGCTCTGAGCAGCTCCTGTCCAAATATAACAACATTACTGCATTTTTGGCCCGATCTGGCTTTTATAAAGCTAGAGGATAGCAGAAGGAGCGGTTCAGGGAGCTGGCCATTTTATTTGCATACTTAGCAATGGATTGTATGTACGAGTTCCACTTGAGGTCATTTTGTTTTTTCATTTCGGAAAAAAAAAAACCATTCATTTTGGTGTTACATGTAATAATAATAGCTCCTTAAGAGTTATTGCCCTTACTTTACCGACGCCCGGCATAATAAAACATGGCGTTCTACACTTGAAAGCTATACAGGTGTATCCTGTTTTCTATAAATATTACAATAATACATAGTAATAATGAAGAGTGTATTGAGATAAAACAAAACAATAAAATGGAATAAAAACTAGTAATATAAAATAATAATTATAGTAATAACGAAGAGTCTATTGAGCGATACACCCTTGTGCAAATTAATTGAAATAAAACGAATAATTCAGTTATTATTTACTTTTTTCGTATTTTTCCAATGAAACATGACGCAGTGCACATGTTAGTATTTCGTATGCCCATTCCACGAAGTCGTTCCTTGCAGACTGACCACAGATTCTCGATTGGATTAAAATCAGGAGAGTTTTCGAGCCAGTCTATAATACTTTGATTTGCTCACTGGTGAGGCTTACCAGTGAGTTCGTGCAGCGTTACAATTTTCATATGCTTCCTTGGAGTAACGTGCATCACAGACAATGGCTGTAGGACAACTAATCGACAGTCGAGACAATAGTGTCCGTGCGTGATAAAAATCTGATGCAATCACGGATGACGCAATATTTAACACGGCCAAATAAATTTCATCATACACCCCAAAAATAGGTTCATATTACTGCACACCACTACAAATGCCCTAATCTAAGGAAAAATAGAAATCGATTACACCCTATCACTCCAGTGGGTCTAAAACTGACCGAATAGTGAAAGAAAGGAAACTAAAGTGGTTGTTTCAATTAATTTGCACAAGGGTGTAAAAAGTAACAATAATTGGATGGAATAAAAAATAGTAATATTATAATTTTTTATCCGCATGCAAGCGGTTTGCTGCATTTCAGTGGATATACAATAATAGAAAGCGGTGTAAGACAAGGATGCATTTTCTCACCGGACTTATTCTATTTATACAGCGAGGCAATTCTGAGAGATTTAGGTGTCCTACTAGGATTCATTATTGGAGATCACGATCTTAATATCATAATATATGCAGATAGCAGACACAGAAAGAAAATTACAAAAGCTCCTACAGAAGGTAATGAAGGAAGGCGAGAAGAAAGGACTAAACATAAACTGCAAGAAAACATAAGGTATAGTCGTTAGCAAAAGATTAAACCCAAAATGAAAATCACAAATCGGAGATACCAAAATGAAACCAATACAAAAATTTAAATATCTGAGAAGTGTTCTAACCGAGGATGGAAAGTGCGACACTGAAATCCGAAGACGCATTGGGATAGCGAAAGGTGCCTTCCAAAAGCTAAGCAGAGTATTTCGTAAGCAGAAAAAATTCGTTAGAAAGAAAGAGTACTGAACTGTTACGTGATGTCTGTCTTCCTGTATGGCAGTGGATGCCAGACAATCTCCTTAAAGACAAGGAAGAGACTTGAGGCAATAAAAATATAGTTCTACAGAAGGATGATGAGGATACTATATGCCGAGCATGTGAGAAACGGCGATGTTTTAGAGAAAATGGAAACAAAAAGGAAACTTATGCTTAATATCAGGAAGAGACAGTTAAAATTTCTGGGACACATAATAAGGAAAGGGGCTTGGAAAATCTGATACTCACAGGACAGATTGAGAGAAAGAGGGACCGGGGAAAAATGTGCATAACATACCTGATGAGCTTAAGTAAATGGATAGCAGAACAAGGTTTAGGAGAGATAAGAAAAGACAAAATTTATTAAGAGTTACAAAGGGCAGGAAACCGTGGAGAGCCATGATCAGCAACGTCCTGAAGAGACACGACATATAGAAGAAGAATGAGCTTGTGTAAATGGTTGGCAAAACAGGGATTAGGAGAGATAACAAAAAGACAAAATTTATTAAGAGCTACAAAGGACAGGAAATTGTGGAGACCCACGCCGCCTACATCCTGAAGAGACACGACGCATAGTTTAGGAGAGACAACAAAATTTATCAAGAGCTAAAAAGGACAGAAAATTGTGGAGACCCATGTTTGCATACGTCCTGAGGGGATAAGGCACATAATAATGAAGTGTGCACTCACTCAAAATATTATTTTACAAAAATCTTTTTTTTTTTACACTAAAAACAGCACCACTAAGAAAGTGAAATTGTAAAGCTCGTAAAAATTAATATATTTACTTTATTTTAAATTCAAACTGTACCCTTCAAGGCTTAAATCAGAAATCATTTTTATAGTTTAAAAAGAAGGTAAAACAAGTGCTTTTGGCCGACTTCCGGTTAGTGGAACTCTCCTATGCGTGAAAACCCGTTTGTTAAAGGAAGCCGCCTGATTGTAAAGGCGGATAGTTTCAAGTCGTTGTTGAGTGAAAAACAGGAAGAAAAATGTCTTTTAATTTCGGCACCAACCCAACCTCGACCACCACAACTACAACATCCTCTTTTACGTTTGGTGCTCCGACAACAACCACGACTTCATCATTTTCATTTGGTGCCCCGACAGCAACAACCACTTCAACGTTTAGTTTTGGCACGCCGGTCGCTACAACCACGGCTTCGGGTACAGGTTAGTTACTCGATTATTTGGAGTTTTTTTTATCTCGATACTAAATTCCTTTTCTTTTTTAAAATTTAAAATCATATGTAATAAACTTCCCTCTGATTGTTTTACACCTTAAATTATTAAGTAGTCAATCAGGGCCGAGACAGTCTTTTTACGAGAATGACCGGCCGTTTCATTTGAGTGTTTTGTTTACCTTTAAAAAACGAAAAAAATACAAACAAAAAAAAAAACAAAAACAAAACTCTTTGAAGTTTTCAAATAAATTCCCCGTCCAGTTGATAGTGGTCCTTGAAAAAAAAATTTTTTTTTTTTTTCTTTTTCAATTCTGAATTCAACTATGATGCTTTTTTTTAATTTTTTTGTGTGTTTGGTGAGTTTTTTTTTTTATTTTAGTTATCACCAGGGATTGAACCTCAAACCACCCGGGTCTTACTCAAACATCGAGATCAGTTATCTACCTTAATACACTGATTAACCTGCTTCTCTCACAGACACCTACCATGGCCTTGTGCCAGACTAATCTAAACTTGGTTAGACAACTCTGAAATCAAAACCTTAGAGAAGGTATTACTTTCTCTAAGGTTTTGAACTATTCCACTAGCTTTTTCAAGGAGAGTCCTTATAATTCATTAATATTTTTAAAAAAGGAAGCTGCGGAGAGCCATGATCACTTATGTTCTAAATGTCCATGATCAAGAATTGTAGAACGTGGGAGTAGAAGGAGATTCTCACTCTCTTTATTTTACATCTTTTGTTTAAATATCCCATTTAGTTATTTGTGTATTTAAGTTAAAAATTAGGGGATCGTATATGAGAAGCAAATATTAACTTTTTGAGGCCATGTGTGTTGCCATATTTGGGATGATATGACCGAAAATAAGTCATATTTTTGGTCCGAACTAATATGTAACATATTTTAAATTACTAATAAAACACGGCATTTTTTAAAAAATTTTTTTCCATCTATTAAGCCTATTTTAGTTTTCTTTGCTGCAATCCAACAACTACTTAGCTGTAGATCATTCAGTAACAAACTTCACAGATAAATAAAAAAAAGATTTTCCCTATTATTGACTACTGTGGATTGACATCAAAGGAAGAAATATCTTGCATGACACTGTCCGTGGCACAAAAAAGGCTGGGGGCAACTGCTGGAAGCAACCTTTTTACCAGGGTTATTTGAGTTAAATGATTTCTTTTTTAAATGACTGATTTAAATCAATTTGACAAAAATCTTTAAAGCAAAAGATTTAGAAATAAAAGACAATCTTTTTTTTTTTTTTTTTTCATGTAATTTCATGAAAGAAAAAAAAGTGTTAAATATATTGAATCAAGTATTTGTTATTCAACTGGATGGATAGGGAGGCACAGTGGAGTAATGAATAGAGTCTCGGTCTGAGGAATTGGATAGCCAAGTTCGGATTTCAATTGGATCCATTACATTCATTTATGTGCTAATATCCTTGGGAAAGGTATGGATCCTTTTCTTCTCTCCCAAGCTATAGATAGACTGGGTTCTATAACTTTGGGTGGCAACCAGTTTAGGAGAAGGAAAAACTCAAAACTGGCCTGGAGCGGGTTGGGCTCGGTCAGACTATCTTACCCAAAGAACACCACTTCTACAGTGGCTGCAGTACACATGGTGCCCTACGGGTTACATATATATATATGTATACATATATCTCACAGCTGTTTGCGGTTTCCTATAGTCCCAGTAAACTTAAATAAAGTCAATTCTATCCCAAGTAAAATTCATCACAAAAATGGCAAAAGTCATTTTGTCACAGCTTATTTTCTCTGAAAAAATAGATTTTCATACTTTTATAGGTGTAAAATATTGAAAAATGACTTTGTCTTCATCTGAACAAATATCAAGGAAACTTTTGATCTGGACCCCATGAAACTAGGTATTTTCTGAAAGCAAACAATATGTTCTTTTATTTAAAAGTAAAATTGGCTGGTGTAAATGACTCAATTTTTTTTTTCATGGGGTAAAATGTGAAAAAATAGTTCAAATTTTGCATTTTTTCTAGTTCTAAACAAATATTTTCCCCATTAATAAGAAATTAATCATTTTTTTTTTTCTTTTTTTGGAAAATCAGAAAGCCTAAATCATAATCAAACTATTTCAGGCATAAAATTGAGAGCCTTGAAGGAAATCATCATTCCTCTGGGGTCAAAATATAACAAAGTCCATTGGTAATTTTTAATTATATGACTGCTAGGGGTTAAAAAACACCTGGCCACAGAAAATTTTAGTAAAAGGTGAAAGATTTATCTGCAATTCCTGACCACCAGAAACCAAAAGTTTTTTTTTGTTTGTTTTTTTTTTTTTTTTTGAACCTAAAAAATAGCAGTGATAAAGAAAATTAAGCCACTTTGACATGGCTGGGTCAAAGGTCAGCAAGCCAGCCAGCAATAAATATTTAGAACAAGCTGTCATCAGTGATCTGGGTGATGACAACAACACTTAGCAGACAACATTGTTTTTTTCGCTGCATGTCTTTCGTATTTCCTACTGCCGGGCCATTTAGCCATTCATTTTATTCAATGATGTTCACACCAACTTAAGGAGAAAGGGATGCAGTTTGAATGATATTTTGAAGCCATAATAAATATTTTTTCATAAAAAAAGGTGATTTTTCTCAGAAAATTGGGCATAATTTCTAACCCTCAAGTGACATTTTTCACAGCCAAATCGAAGATTAATTACCAGTGAATAATTCCATGTGCAAACAATAGCTGTCTGGATCCTATAATGTGGCCCAAAAACTTTCAGAAGTTTACTGATTGAAAACTTGTTGCGCATAATTGTGTTTTCCACGGTCAGTTTCGATTCTTTCATCTTGATGGTGTCATTTTCAGACCATATCAAGTATTCAGGTAAATATTTTGGCACAGGTTTGCTTTACATTCTATGAGGTGCTTGAAATGTTACTGATGAATGGGATTTTTCTCTGAATATTTTGTTTATGCGCTATATTGGATTTTCCTATATGACAAAAACAAGGGTTTTAAACAGCCGTGAGATATATATACACACACACACACTCGCTTAAAAGCTGCCCTATCAGGGAGCATTTAGGCGAGCTCCTGTAGAGAGCTCTTGATTATGCCTTCAGCATATTCAGGAGTTTGAGAGTCCCTAATTAGGTTTTTGCATATTTTTAGCATTGGAAGGTCTCCTGGCTTGATCTGGGTTTTCATTTGCAATTGATTTTCTTTTCCTCGCTGCAACCTTGGCTCTTTTGATTGCAATCTGGTCCTCTGTTGGCAGACATTTCTTTTTGTAAGGCATACTTCTGCCATATTCAATAGGCAACAATAAACTACAGAAGAACTCTAAATTGATCACTGAATTTAAGTATTGCATTAATATATAAGCTTACCTTTTAAAAGTTCAATGATAATTCTTCTGCCACTACTTAATTTAAAGACAATTTGATGTACGTAGGTCCTTACTTTCTGTACAAACAATTATTTTTATTTCATGGATGACTTTCGCTGCATTTCGCAATTAATTTTGATTATTCCCAAATTTATTTCCATATTATAAAAATTGTTATCGTACAAAAAAAATTTGTTGGAAAAAATCAGGATTGCAAGTCTGGATCTGGTCTGGAATGTTTTAATTTGTTCACAGTCAGTTTGATTCCAAAATGGTATGATATGTTGGGCTACAGCCTCTAGGAGTAAAGTTGAAAAATGTGACACACTGATATTTGTGTTTATTTATACAGATTGGGAAAATAAAGCATTCCTGTAACTCTAGATACATACATAAAAAAATCCATACATTCAGTTAAAAGTAAAAATAAAATCATCATTGATCATGGCTAAAGATATAGTCGAAAGCTCTTGGACATACAGAAGATTCGGACAATTTTTACATACTTCATGTTGAGAAAAAAAATTTCTGAGAGCACAAAAAAAACTTGTATAAGAAAAATTGATTGATGCCCAAATACACTATTAATTTATTATATATATATATATATATATATATATATATATATATATATATATATATATGTGAAAAGTGTATATAAATAAATATATATGTATAATTATTTATATATTATATCTTGGTACTTATTAGAAAGCTCAATATCAGAGATAGAGCTAACATATTTGGTTGGATAGATGTGAGTTTGTGACCCTGGGTTTCACGCTTTAGCGATTTTGTCTGACGATCGCTAAAGCGTGAAACCCAGGGTCACAAACTCACATCTATCCATATATAATATATATATATATATATATATATACAAACATTGTTAAATATAACAGACAACAAATGTCTATTATGTTTGAGCTGTTCTAAACTCCATATATTTGTGTTAATTTTGGGATAAAATAAAAATGAAAATTGTCCAACATTTGGATATTTTTTATTATGCTATTCCTTGATCTAAGGTTTCGGTTCACATGAGCCATCTTCAGAATGGTATATGGACATTTAAACAAAGATATTCACTATTAAAGATGATATTCTGTTATGTTGACACAGAAGATTGCTTTGTGACAATAATGATCACAGAATAGCAGATACAGGTCATAAATTCATGTTTTGGGTCTATGACATTGTACCATGTGAGTGAAGAAAATATTAACAACACAACTGTATGTCTAGATGCAATGTAATGTGTTGTGACTAGTTTGAAATGTAATTTTGTTGAGTGTTGGTTGCTTTGTTTTAATGTAAACTAAAGCCACTATATGAAGCTTAGAATGGCTCGTGATCAAACATAATAGACATTTGATGTCTGTTATATTTGACAATATATGTTTGAATATATATATATATATATATATATAGGGTGGTGTAGAAAAAGTGTGCATTCATTATTCTTTTTCACATATGAAACTAATGTTTTCATGAAAATGGATGACCAACAAACATTGGAAAGTATAAGGAAGAGAATGAGAAGATACATGTAAAGGGTAAGAGAAGAGCAGAGTCATAAGATAATGAATAACCTTGTTTGCACTTAAAGCAATCAAACAAAATAAAATGTAAAGTTATTGGTCCTGACATCTTGGCTTCAGTCACTTTCCCACTGCCATAATGTAGCTACCTTGTGTCTTTTCTGTAAATGTTGATCGATTAGTCTTCTATGGTTTATCAACCCTTTGCAGGTTATTTAAAGCCAGAAAATATTTTTAGATTATAAGATTTTTTTTTTTTTTTTTTTTTTAGATGATAAGGATTTTGTGATACAAGTTGTACTAATTAACCCACCACTGGGGGAAGAAGAGGTGGATTTATACCTTTCCCAAGGGTATTTGCATATAAGTGAATATAATGAACCCAACTGGAATTGGAACACTGCTTTCTGATTAACAATTCCAACCCATTATTCATTACACCCCCTGCACATCTAAGCTTACAGCACTTAGTATTCACTGTGACCCATATAGATACTAACCAGGTTTGATGTTGCTTAACTTTGGTGATTGTACAGGAACCAGTGTTTCAATGTAATGTGGCCGTAATCCTTTTCTATTAATATTTTCATGGTAATCGTTTTGATGAGCTTTTCTCTTTGGTAGTTAGTCTTTACAATGTAAGCGCAGTACTTGATTGGCAGCTAGGTCTCATCATTTTAGAGTTGAAATTGCTAAATGTAACCATAAGTTGTATACTAATAGTTTCTTGTCTTGCACTTCTTACTCATGGTACTCACTTTGGGCTTCTGGTTTTTCAATCAATTTTGATCTTCAAACATTTAAATGCAATGTCAATTCTTGTTCTTTTACTGTGCTCTCTACTTAATAATGTTTTTAGGTCATATTCTTTCACACTCAGTAAACCCTGGCATCCTAGTGGCTTTATTACCTTGCTTGGGGTGAAATATAAAAAGTAAACCTTGCTTGCTGTTTTCCCAGCTGTAAGCTTTATATCCATCATAGAAAGATAATGTTCTCTCTCTACTGTCCGACTCTCTTATTTCGGTGTATTTTCTTTTTTTTTTCTTTTTAGTAGGTATCACTCCATGCAAGGCAGTAAAGCCACTAAGACACAAGGGGTTACAAGGTGTGGAAGAATTAGGAACAGAAACATTAAAAATGGGTGGGAAGAGGAAAGAGTAATCAGGAGGACAGTAGATAGTGATTGACATTGCATTTAAATTTTTACAGATTAAAGTTGGCTGGAAAGCATGGAGCCAGAAGGAAGTTCAAGAAGTGTGAGAAAAGAAACTGTTAGTATAGAACTTACGACTACATCTAGCCAACTCAACTGTAAATTGATAAGATCTCGACACCAGTCTAGCACTGCGCTTAAATTAAAAATGTCTAGGTACCACAGTGAAGAGCTCATCTGAACAATTGCCATGAAAGTCTTTATAGAAAAGGCACAGGGACGCAACCTTACGATGGTGAGGAAAGTGACTGAAGCCGAGATGCCAGATCAGGACCAATAATATTGCTGATTCTTCTTTGGATTTTATCAAGGAGCTCAAGGTAAATAGCAAGAATGAATTATATTTATAGTGAAGAGTGATCTGAATGTGTAAGATGTTCATTCATCCATCCACTTTGTTGGTGTCAATGGTTGCTCTTCAGTGGGATCATCCATAGTTGTTGAAATTTATTGTTTTGTTTTATGGACACAGCATCTGCATCCACCTGTGTAACCATCTTACCCTATTGTCTAATCCATAATTGGAGGGGAGAAGAAAAGAATTCATATCTTGGCCATTGATATTTTGGTGTGAAAGTGAGCATAACGAACTTGGCCAGAATTCAAACTCAGTTCGCTGTTTTCTGGTTTTTAATCACTAACCATTAACCTACCTGTACATTTAATATATGTCTCTGATGATTATGGTACTTCCTTTCCAGGGAGATATTTATTTTTTTAAGCAAGAAGGAATTGGGGAAAGCAAACGAGCTTTGAGCCTGAAGATTGCATTCAAGAATGAAACAGATTGTCGCTGCTCGGTTTTGACCTCAGTGTCCGCTCTTATATTTAGAGATGTTCTATCCCAGATATTGAACACTTTTACTCATAAATACAGGATACCTTAAAACACACAGAGCCGAGAGAGAGAAGAAAATGATGAAAAAAGAAATAACCATGACATTTTACAAAGAAGAAAAATATCTACCTGATGCCAATAATAAAAAGTGCATAAATTATTTTTTTCTTATAAAAATAATGAAAATAAAAAATTGGCAGACAATTGCTAATATCTCCTGATGAGTGGGCTGAATGGTTACAAAAAGAATCAGAGTGCTGAATATAACACCAATCAGCTAAATGACAAATTTTATATTTATTAATCATATATATATATATATATATATATATATATATATATATATATATATATATATATATATATATTTTCAGATAGAATATATCTGTAAAAGGACAATATGAATAAAGACAAAAGGAAAACTTATCTTAGCCAACATGTTTCATCCCCTGGGCGGGGGGCTTTATTTATCAAGGCAATATATAGTCCCTCCTAGGACAAAATATTTTGCCTAATGTAAGTCCTTCTTTTTATATATATATATATATAATTATTTATTTAAAAATATGATTCCAACATGCTATGTAAGAGGTCTCATGTTTCAAAACAAGAGCCGAAAACTTCAATATAATTATTTGAATTAAATTGAATTAAAGTAAGCTCTGTTCCATCTTTAAGCAAAATTTTTTTTGGAATAACTTATTTCTGAAATTTACGTGTTTTAATAGCATATTCATTATTGAAATCAAAATTTCCATTGTAACGGCCAGAGCGATTGTTGAAATAGGAAGGGGTGTAAGGTGTTAATAATTTGTATCAGTATAGAGTTACATTCATAGATGTCATGTCAGGGTAAGGTTGGGGTGTCTAAATTTAAAACGGAAGATGATTTCGCCTAGTCTGGTTTATGTGTCTATGGAGATTTATTTATTTTTTTATTTTATTTCTTTCTGAAAGGGTTTTGTGTATATAAAAAAACTGCTGTAACATTTGTTTTTTGACGACTTCATAAAGGGTTATCTTTTTTTGTAGGGTATTTAAACTATTTATTAGGGCTATGGATTATAAAAATTATTTTATTGTTTGTTTGTTTTTATGCTAATTATTCATTGCAAAAATTTGATGTCAGCAAAAAAACTGTTAACTCATGTCTATTGTTTAATAGATTTTTATTATTTAGAAACTTAATTTATAGTTTATATATATATATATATATATATATATATATATATATATATACACACATGCATGGTAGAACAATAAAACTTTAAGTAGCACTTTGAACATAGCTATATGTATATTTATTAATATATACTTGTTAGCTCTGTCTAACCACATTGGTCACTGTTTAGTTTACACCTTATATTAAATTGAGTAGATATTTATTTGCTAATGCACTTATATACTGTTGCTGATATCTAGTTATTTGATTGATCCATATTAATATATGTATATATGTATGTATTAATATGGATAAATAATATATATATTACAGGTAATAGATCTGTTGGCATATAATCCAGGTGGCTCCTAGTAATATAAAATATTAAAATTGATCCACAAAAAGAGCTCAATGTATTATTAGAGAGCAAAAATTAATACCCAATAAAATCCAAAATCACCTCATATGGGGAATAAGGTTATTTCAAGTCAGGAAAAAATAAAATGCATCAGTCTTATTCAACCCCGGTATATAGACTGGGTTTGTGTTGGAATTAGAAATTTAACTGTGAAAGCTACAAAATAAAACCCAGTTGAAAACTAATACAGAATTTATCAATTTCAATGTCTTAGTCAGATGAAAGGCATGAGACAGGAGTCAGGGGAGGATGGATGGTATTAGCCTTAAAGGGAAGAGATTTTATAAAATTAATCCTGGATATTAACCTTATGACATTAAATTGGGGTTATATGAAGAATAAAATGTTAATTTGAAACTAAGAGAGGAATAAAAAAGAGTTTAACAAAAAATTAGAATATATAAATTATACATTTAAAAATAAAAAATATAATTAAATAAATAAAATAAAATTTAACTTTAAAAATAAGTTAAGTCTAAAACAAATTATAATTAAAAATATAAAGTTGTACAAAGTTATATTCAAAAGCAACCCTAAAATATATAGATAAAGATATGTAAGTGATAAAAGGAAAGCAAGTTCTTAGAACAAGGGAGAATTATGATATAATTAACTGGGGTGTAAAAATGGAAATATAGAAACTAGAATTAGTTATACATTCGAAATTTGAAGAGTTAGAGAAATATAGTAGCTAATAAAGTAAAACCTATATAGGAAATATATGGAAATTTGAGTTTGTTTTTATGTCGACATTTTAATACTAATTCATTCCTTTGATTCAATAGTTGGCTTTCATTATTGTATTTTATTGTTCTAATTTTTTCTTCTAAACATAAGTCACACCTTTCTTTAAGACTATTTGGAGTACGGGCAGAAACTATAATCTTCCAATCTATCTGTGGGTTCAAGCCTTTCTCCTTTAATTCCCAAAATTTCTTTGAAAGATCTGTCTGATGTTTTAATTTAGTGCCTATGGGTACAAAAGCTGTTTCCATTCTTTGCAGAAATTCCAATGTAAACATTATCATTTTTCATATTTTCTTTGAGGGAAATGGTTACTTGATATATAACCCTAGTAGAGTTGCATTTGCCCACTACTGGACAATTTTTTTATATCTACAATTACAGGATGGTTCAATACCAGGTTTGTTGTTCATCCCATAGAAATTTCTTAAAATATAGTTATGTGAATTGATAATAGAGGACATATTTTATACATATATAATTCTATACATTATATATATGTATATAGCCAAACCATGTACATCTTAGTTGATAACTCTTCTGACGTTGACTGGTATGTTTCTAGTTTTCAGTTTCTGTCTGATTTTCTGGGATAAGGAATTATCATTATTTACTCTATATTAAGACTATTGTCCCATACGCTATTTTGGCTGTTGTGTCCTCTGGCCTTCATCAAATGTATATTGATCTGGGTAACCTGCAAGAAATTCTGAACTGAACCATGATAATCTAGTGGATTAAATCATTGGTTTGTGGATTTGGTGAAATAGTACTAGGAGTTTAATTCCTGGGTCAGGCAGTGTGTACTCAGTGGAAACAGGGCGGGCAGTAACTGAGCAGTATTAAAAAAAAATAAGAACTAGATGAGATATCCCGAGGCAAAGACAGTGGAATGAGAACAGCCTACCCCCATAGATTAAATAATTGGTTCAGTTTTGGATTCCCTGTAGCTTAGCCAGATTGATATACACCTGAGAAAGGCTGGAGAGCACAATGGCCAAAATGTTGTGATAACAACAACAAAGATGAGGACAACAGTCTTCATGGAAATAGCATAAATCATGGTTTTCCTTTATTAGGCTTGTCTAACATTTTGATTACATGAAATTGATAAGACAAGACCGGTTGTTTTGTTCTTTTCATTTGCTTAATTCTAATTGTTATTAGCATTTAATTGAAAATTCTAATTTTTCAGGGTTCAAAGGCTTTCCTGGATTTGGTTCCAGTTCCACAGGTGAGATGATAAATATTTCAAATACTTTGTATTTGTTTCCTCCAAGACGTGACCCTTGGATGACATGCAACCAGCAAAGCAATTTGAATGAAAATAGAATTTTTGTATTTCCTTTGTATATAAGTTATTTTGCTTTTATGCAGGTCGGCTGAAAAGTCCATAAGCTGACCAAGATACCTTCCTAGATTCAGTTGCCCACTTTTACACAGTTGATAAAGCTGGAATATCATCCCTTAATGTAGCAACCATGTCAGCATGAATGTTCTTGAGCGGTGTAAACAATTTTTCTGCAGGTATTTGATAACACCACAGTGCTAAATTTTGTTCATTTTCAAAAGAACCCGCTACTAGTTACTTTTGAAGTTTTCTTTGAACAGTCAGATGTCAGTTTACCTGGAAAGAAACAATGCAGTTATTGATAAGAAGAGTTGAAATGAATGCATTCAATGTTTCACAGCTCTAGCATCACTCCTTTATAGTCAGCCTATGAACTTTTCATCCCACTGTTGTAGACAAGGATCAGTCAAAAAGTAATACCGATCTTCAAAATTTAAAAAAAAATTAAACATTCATCAAATACAAGGCCTAAGTGCCACTCAAGGTAGATGATTACTGATTGAGGTTGGCATATGGGCATAAAGAGAGGAAGTAAATGTAGATTATGAGGATATGTAGGATAGATAACAGTTGACTCTAAACTTAAAGAGGTTAAGATTATTGATCAGGTTTGATTGATTAGTTTTTGTGGTTTAGTAACCCTTTGCAGGTTATTAAAAGCCAGAAAATGTTTTTACATTGTTAGAATTTTTATGGAGATAATAATGATTTACTTATACAAGTCCTACTAATTAACCCATAGATGGAGGGGAAAAGAGGTAGATTTATACCTTTTTCCAAGAGTATTTGTGTGTGAGTGAATATAACTAACCCAACTGTAATTGGAACTCTGCTCTCCAATTTTCAATTCCATTATCCATTACACCACCCACACATCCAAGCTTACAGGCACCCAGTATTCCCATTGAGCTACTGACAAGGCTTGACTTGCTTTACTTCAGTGGTAGTACAAGTACTGGTGTTTTTAATGTAGTATGGCTGTAAGCTCTGTTGATGAGGGAAACATCCTCTTGTGAGTCTGTTCCACCAAGTAACAGCTCTTAGGAGAAAGCTGAATAGAACTTCCTCCTTACCAATGGAATATGTAGGAAATGAAGATGATATGACCCCAGCGTATATGGCATGGCAAGTCTGAACTGTAAAGATCTGAACTGGTGGAACTAAGAAATGTAGCTTGTCTGAACATTTGCCATGGAAATAGCGATAGAGTAGAGAGAGGCTTAAATGTAAAGGTCTGAACTGGTAGAACTAAGGAATGTAGCTCTTCTGAACATTTGCCATGGAAATAGTAGAGAGAGGCTTAAATGTAAAGGTCTGAACTGGTGGAACTAAGGAATGTAGCTCTTCTGAACATTTGCCATGGAAATAGTGGAGAGAGGCTTAGATGTAAAGGTCTGAAATGGTGGAACTAAGGAATGTAGCTCTTCTGAACATTTGCCATGGAAATAGTGATAGAGTAGAGAGAGGCTTAGATGTAAAGGTCTGAACTGGTGGAACTAAGGAATGTAGCTCGTCTGAACATTTGCCATGGAAGTAGCGATAGAGTAGAGAGAGGCTTAGATGTAAAGGTCTGAACTGGTGGAACTAAGGAAAGGAGCTCGTCTGAACATTTGCCATGGAAGTAGCGATAGAGTAGAGAGAGGCTTAGATGTAAAGGTCTGAACTGATGGAACTAAGGAAAGGAGCTCGTCTGAACATTTGCCATGGAAATAGCGATATAGATTAGAGAGAGGCTTAGATGTAAAGGTCTGAACTGGTGGAACTAAGGAATGTAGCTCATCTGAACATTTGCCATGGAAATAGCGATAGATTAGAGAGAGGCTTAGATGTAAAGGTCTGAACTGATGGAACTAAGGAATCTAGCTCATCTGAACATTAGCCAAAGGAATAACAACATAATAGATTTAATAATGGAAATATAAAGAATACCAAAAATGGCATGCATAAACCAAAAAATGTCTTGGGATTCCAAATCTAATTCTCAACATAGTCTCCTTATGTGTTAGTTGTGGGATTCAATTTTTAAATAAGGATATATAGCGGCTTCTTGGTTGCAAGTTACCTCTTTCATCTCAAACATCACTGCAGAGCCACTGTCCGTGAAGTGCCTCTTTCATGGGCCCAAACATATCAGTGTTGTCCAACATATGGCTCTTCAATGACATGCAGCCTGTTAAATAATTTGAATTTAAACTTTTCTTTTTATTTCTTTTTTTTTGTACATTTTCTTTTTAATCATTTCACCTTGAACAAGACAATAAAGTCAGTAATATACAAGTTGGCTACTGAGTGAGAGAAAATCTGAGAAAAATAAAGCATTATTAAAGATGGAGAACAATAAAAGAAAGGAATTAAGAATTCAGAAGATTGATATAGCATTTAAATTTTTGAAGATCAAATTGGAAAGCTAGAAGCCAGAAGAGAGTTCCACAAGCAAGAGGTGCAAGAAAAGAAACTGTTAGCATAGAACTTCCGGCATGAAAGTATTTTAGAAAAGGCATTTGATTTCTTTTATAAATGGCTGGGCATGTTAGCTGATTCCATTCAGTTTCTTTATACTTTTTTTTTTTTTTTTTTTGACATTGTTAGCATAGAATTTAAGTTCCATCTAAAGAATTTCAACTGTAAAATGAGACCTTGCTGCCAATCTAGTACTGTATTTAAATTCATAAAGTCTAGGTATGATAGCAAAGAGTTCAGCCCAACAATTACCATGAAAGTATTTATAGAAAAAAGGCATTTGATTTCTTTTTAAATGGCTGGGCATGTCTAACTGATTCCATTCAGTTTCTTTATACTTTTTCTTTTTTTTATTAAAAGAAACTGTTAGCAGAATTTACAGTTCCATTTAGCCATTTCAACTGTAAAATGATGAGACCTTTGCCAATCTAATAACTGTATTTAAATTCATAAAGTCTAGGTATGATAGCAAAGAGTTCAGAAACAATTACCATGAAAGTATTTATAGAAAAGGCATTTGATTTCTTTTATAAATGGCTGGGCATGTCTAGCTGATTCCATTCAGTTTCTTTATACTTTTTTTTTTATTATTAAAAACTGTTAGCATAAATTTACAGTTCCATTTAGCCATTTCAACTGTAAAATGATGAGACCTTGCTGCCAATCTAGTACTGTATTTAAATTCATAAAGTCTAGGTATGATAGCAAAGAGTTCAGTCCAACAATTACAATGAAAGTATTTATAGAAAAGGCATTTGATTTCTTTTATAAATGGCTGGGCATGTCTAGCTGATTCCATTCAGTTTCTTTATACTTTTCTTTTTTTTATTATTAAAGAAACTGTTAGCATAGAATTTAGAGTTCCATCTAGCCATTTCAACTGTAAAATGATGAGACCTTACTGCCAATCTAGTACTGTATTTAAATTCATAAAGTCTAGGTACCATCAACCAAGTAAATATTTACGACCCCATATGGGAATGTCCAATATTTTCCTATTCCTAAACCAAATAAATGCTTACTCTTTTGTGACTTAATGTAAGAGATGTGCTTAATATGGGGGTGAAATTTTTCTCATTATGCAAGAGAATGAATTTGGGGTTGGGGAAATCATTTAAAGACTCCTAAAATGCAAAATTAACAAACAGGGTGGGGCTTAATAAGCATGTGGGGTGGAAAATATCATAAGAAAAATAAAAGCACCATCCACATCTTTTAGGCATCTAAGTATATAGGCTTTATATAATATAAAAATAATGAAAAAGTCTGATTTGACATTGAATAACCCCAAATAAATTAGTATCTAAAATCAGTTAACCTAATGGTTTTCAATCTCTTTTTATCCAAGGACTACTTTTACTGTAAATTTTTTTTGTGGACCCTCATAACCATTTGAGGGAAAAAAAAGTTTATTTTATTTTTTACGAATAGATAAGTTTCCGAATTGTATTATAGCAATTTTAAATGTATATGCTTTATTTTGAAGTAAAACTAATTTAATCAAAATAAACTTGTATTTAGCAGCTAAATTCCATGGAACATTCATGTACATTAGTAAAATAACTCATAATAAACCATTTTAAAATATGTGAATAATTAATAACTTAAAAAAAACGCAGATTTATTCAACGAGATCCTTGTGGTTGATGTGGATTTACAAGTTTTTATATATTAGCCCCCATTGCTGTCAATGATAGTCAAATTTATCACCTATGTTTACAATTTCTCTTACTATATTAATTAATTCAGACATACAGGGTGTGATGTGTAAATTGCCATCATTTTATATTTTGAATATGCACATTTTTTGTTTTTGTCAACTGCACAGTATAGTAGGGTCAGTTGGGCACCGTCTTTGAGAAAAAGAACACCAGGATGTAATTCACTCTGCCAGAAATTTGGTATGCTGTACTGTTTGACATTTGCGCCGGAAGGCCCAATATGAACATTTCAGAGTGTTTGGGTGTCAATCTGAGGACAGTGTAGATGATTTGGAAAGAGTTTGATGAGTCTAATGCTGATTACAAAGGTATAGCAGCTCAGAAAACTCATTCTGATAAGAAAAGAACTGAATTTATTGGGGAGGTCTTCAGATTCAACACTGACGCCTATAGCAAGTGCCTTGAGGAGGTAGTGCTGCTCTAGGTCAAGAGGGTGGCTGCTGGAAAATTCTGTTTATCAACAGGACTCTGCCCGCCCCATGCCACACAAGCAGGAGAACCCAGTCATGGCTGTCAGACAATTTCTGCAATCACATCACCCGTTACACCTGGCCACCTAACTCCCCAGACTCTAACCCACTTGATTATTATATGTGGAGTGCAGTTGAGTGAGAGACCAATAAAACTCCTTGTAACACCAAAGATGAACTGAAGGCAAGAATTATGGCATCATTCACCAACTTAAACAAAGAGACTGTCCAGAAGAGTTGCATGAGATTTCAAAGACGTCTGGAGGCGGTGGCTGAAGCCAATGGCGATTTTAGTGAATAAATTTACTTTTTAGTATTTCAAGCTATTTTTGTGTAATTTTGGTAAATATATCTGTTAAGGTGAAATGTCTGTTATTTTCATTTTTGCATAATTTAGACGACAATTTATCCATCGCACGCTGTATTATACCATTTTGGAATCGGGGTGATCCTAGGATTGAAAATCTGCCTTTCATCTGGTGCTTGAACATCCAGTATTGGGATTTGTGTCCTGATGAGGAAGGAACAGTTAAAAATTCAAATTTTAAAATAACGGGGAAAAATTACTAATTTTAAGTTTTTAATTTATATTGAGTTTAAAGTAACACAAAAACTGAATTTAAAAAATATGTTTAAAATTCAGTTTTAAAAAAAAACAAAAAAACTCTGCAGTATTTGTGATTTGAAGAACTCAATTTTTGGCCTGAATTGGACTTATAGCCAGAATCAGAGTGAAAGTGAAATTTTGAAGTTCCATGAAGTGAATTGAGGAATTTAAAGTTATTTCTTCAAAATTATCATTGCTGTTTTCTATTCTTTAGTATTGTGTCAGAGGCACAATTAGCCCTCTGTAGGAACTAGCTTAATAGTTTGCATGGAGTGTGGTTTTTAAGCTAGTGTATATATATATAATATATATAAAAAATATAAAGTTTTTTTTTCCAAGAAATCAGTCATGACATTTTCTTTCATTTCACTTATACCTATTTTTACCTGAATTTCCTTTTTGTGACATTTTTTTTAATTTTTTTTTTATTACCATAAGTAGTAAATTGGACCTTTCCATTGTGTTCATATCTATGTTGTTAAAGGTGAAACCTAGACACAAATGTACTAACAAATATAATATAAATAGATTTTGATATTGATAAATGAAATCCGGTGACATTTTCTTTTCAAAAAATTATTTTCTGAACATTCTTCTTAGATTTTTTATTATGGCTGAAAGTTTGGGGCACCAAATGAGGATTGAACTTGCTATTCAGATAAAACTGTAAGACAAGCCTTAGCCATTACATGAAAGTTTGGTATAAATAGACTGATATCAATAGAGAGAAATATGGTGAAATAGAAAATAGAAACAAAATCTCATTATTTTTGCCATCTTGGGTATGACCATAAACTACATCCACATCCTGGGTAAGACGATAAACTACATCCAACAGTAAGGCCTCTGATCAGGAGGTTTTCAGGAGCATGGAACCATCTCTTAATTGCTGTGTTCTCAGGTCCACCCTGACCTGGGGTGGTAGCACCTGTTAGAGTCCCAGCTATGGGCAAATAGTTAACCCTGAAACTGAGGTAAAAAACACTATGAAAGTGTAAAAATGGATTTTAATACTAGAAATACTTTTAAAAAAAAAAAAAATTTTTTTTTTCAGCAATAAATTTTTGAAGAAAAAAAAACTATTACCAGCTATACATTTTTGAGGAACAAAATATTACCAGCAATAGTTTTTTGAAAAAAATTATTACAGCGACACATTTTTGGAAAAAAAAAAAAAAATAAATAAATAAAAAAAAAATTATTACCATAAATAGATTTTTGACAAAACAAAATATTACCAGCAATGAAAATTTTGTCAGCATTAAATAACCAATTGGGGTTGATATGCAGTAAGACAAAACGAACCAAACCAATCATTATTTTTGTTTATTTTTTTTAAATTTTATTTCACAGCCAAACACGCATCAAGCGACAGTTTGATGAACATGAAGCTGTTAACAAGCTTCTTTTTTTCTTTTTTTAAAAATTTTTTTAGAATTCTATTGCTCAGACCAGGGTCAATTTTGACCAGCCTGAGTAGGAGGGGAGTGTATTATTGATATTAAAACTTTTTTTTTTTTTTTTTTTTTTAGATATTTACCCTACCAGTTCAAACATCATTTTTCTAGAATAAGACTTAAAATATCTGCATTAAAATTCACAAAAGATGTTAGTTTTTCCTGATCTTACACACACACACACACACACACACACACACACACACACACACACACACACACTGCAGTTCAAAAGTTTGAAGAAACCCCCAGAATTATCATGGGATGAACTTGACAGAAGAATTGAAAAAAAAAAGGGAAAAAAAAAAAGCTTACAGTCAATAAAAAAAGAATGGAAGAATCAATTATCTAACTTACTTTGAGAAACTTTTGTTTTGCAGTAATCACGGCTAAAGGTGGTTAACAAAATGAATAGGGGGGTGCCACTGAAAAGGGTCGTTTTTGCGTTCTTAATCTTGCAAGGAAGAAACCTCTTCCATGGACCGCCATGATAGTAATATACAATAATTTTTATTTATAATATTTTTTTTTTTTTTATAATTCTAATAATCTTTTGCATTAGATTTCAATTCTCTAAATTGATTGTATGCTGTTTTTTTTACAGACATTAAATTTTGTTTTGATTTTTGCACAAAGTGTAAAAAATCAGTTTTTTTCGATTTTTCACCTTCAGGGTTGTAATTTTTTCAGCCAATTCGGACTCAAAACTGGCACTGAAGAATTATCTATCAAACAAAAAAATTTCATTGAAATTGGATGAAAACTGTGGAAACGCATAAACAACATCTGATCACACACACACATTTTGAGAATTATAGATATAGATTTACATTGTTCAGACTGTTGTCTTTATATTTGTTGCTATATTCATGTTTCAACAGTTATGTTCCAACCTTCTTCATTTACATTTACCAGTTTCACGTCATGACTAAATTTTCTATGTTTGTTTATCTTTTTTAAAATTTCTCCATATATTTTCAATTTAGTTAATGTTGTTAATGGTTCATTCAAGATTTTTATCCAAAAATTGTCAAGAATTTTTTCTTGTTCTGTTTATTAATTCAAAATTAGCTTATAAAATTAGATTCTAATGTTTTGCACATTTTAGAGATAAATAATAGAAATATCTACATTTAAGTCCTCCACACTTCATTTTTCATCTGGGTTTCATTCACCAACTTAAAAAGAAGTGTTTAAATTTTGTTTATTTTTTGTATGCTCAGTTTATTAAATGCCCAACACTGTTGGTGAAAAGTAAGATAGTTTTTTTTTTTATTATTTCTTTTTATAATTAAACTTTAATTTTTAGAATAAATATAATAGAATTTTAATTAAAAATTTTGTATTGTTTCACCCTCATCCCTACCCCCCAATATTCTATCATTCAATGATAGAATGACATTAATTGTGAGTCCAGGTAGGCATTTAGAAAATAACTGAATTCACTATGCAATCCATTAGATATGCTCGTTAACCATTACATGGATGGTTGCTATAATAAATTAATTTTAAACATTTTTTTTTTCTAGGTGGATTTACTGGCTTGACTGGCTTTGGTACGAGCACGACAAGCGCGGGTTCCACTTTTGGGACATCCTCATTCGGAAATTCTACAGGCACTGGCAGCTTTTTTGGTGGTAAATTCTTTTTCTCAAATTTTCCAAGAACTAATTTCTGTTTGGGAATGGGGAGTTATCATTCTTTTATTCTATTTACATTTGGACTATTGTCTTCATCTTTGTTGTTGTTATCACAATGTTTCCGACATTATGCCCTCTGGCTTTCATCAAGAGGCTTACTGCCACATCACATTGTATGGTCACCAAATTTAAGCAACATTAATCCTGGTCAGGTGGGTGACTGCTTGGGAATACCAGGTGCTTTAAGTGTGGATGGTGAAATAGATCAGAATTGTTAATCAGAGAGCCGAGTTTCAGTTCCTATTGGGTTCATTATATTCACTTACATGCAAATGTTCTTAGGGAAAAGTATGAATCCACATCTTCTTCCCCCAGCTATGGGTTAATTAATAAGACTTGTATCACTAAATCATTATTATCTTAAAATCTAAATAACCTGCAAAGTGTTGATAAGCCGTAAAAAACGAATCAATCAATCAATGAAATACTGATGAGCTACACAGGCATGTCTTTTATAATCATTTACATTCTCTGGAATATAAATGTATAAAAACTATCATGGTCACAAAGTGAAGGATCAGGTTATATATTGATTGTAATATAGAATTGATCCCCCACTTTATATCCCATTATAATTTCTTGTTTGTTTATCAAATTCTGATTAGGTATGAATCCACCTCTTCTCCCCCAGTTATGGATTAATTAGTAAGACTTGTAGCACTGAAACATTATTATCTCCAATCAAATTTTTAGAATCTAAAAATATTTTCTGGCTTTAAATAACTTGCAAAGGGTTGATAAACCATAGGAAATGAATCGATCAATAAAAAGCCTTCAGGTTTATACAAATCTGGGTAACTTACAGGGAATTCTGAACGAATACTTTATTTAATCTGTGGGGGTAGACTGTTCCCATTCCACTGTCCAGGGATATCTTGTCTAGTTTTTATTTTTTAGTCCAGCTCAGTTATTGCTTGCCCTGTTTCTACTTAGTCCAAGTACACACTGCCTGGCCCAGGGATTGAACTCACAAATACTATGTCACCAAATTCACAAGCCACTGCTTTAATCCATAAGTTAATTTTAAACTAATAGTTAAACTATTTAATCCAACATGATGATCAATTCTTGTTGGTCAAATCATTTTAAGGTGAAAAATCTGGAAAAGATAAAAAAAAAAAAAAATTTAGAAAAGCATATATTAAGAAATTAAGTCAGATATACATCATACAGATGATATTTCATAATAATAAAAGTTATATTATTTCATACTGAAATAATAGATTCAATAAAACATTTAAAATGTCTTTGAATTTCTGGGATGAGCCATTATTATTTACACTATTTGCATTCAGACTACTATCCTCATCTTTGTTGTTGTTATCATAATGTTTTGGTAGATGTGCCCCCTTAGCCATCATTGAGTGTATATTAATCTGGGTAACCTATAGGGAAGTGAACCCTTTATTTAATCTATGGAAATTGTTCCTCATATGTTTGTCAGGATTTAAAGAGGTGCCAGACTATCAGTTGCCAAAAAAAAATGGTAATGCAACCATAGTATCATTATTTAAACCAGTGGTTTCCAACCTTTTTTAGCTCATGCCCACTTTCAACCTAAAATTTTTGTGGCTGATATATTAATCTGGTGGCCCAGTAAAAATAAAATTTTTGTGGGCCACCTGACAATTGCCCACTTTGACCATAGGTTGGGAAACACTAATTCTGTTTTTGTTCTACTGCCCTTATCTAGGAATATCTCATCTAGTTCTTATTTTTTTAGTACTGCTCACTTATTACTTGCCCTGTTTCCACTGTCCAAGTACACAATGCCCAACCCAGGGACTGAACTCACAATTACTGTCACCAAAATCATAAACCAACACAAGTAATTTACTCCCAGTAATTCACAATTTTAGTCTTTAGCTTAGTGGAAAGACAGAAAAGTAGTAGAAAGAGGAAAAAAGTCAAACAATTATGTCCTGACCACAAAAAGAAAAGGTATGGAGCAAAATTTCATGGAAAAATTAGTTCGGGGGGAGGTGTTGTAATGGAATATCCCACACTCGCTGTCATCTATGTGGACTCACTGTATCAGTATCTATATATAGTGAGCACAGGACATACCTGGAACTTGCTTCAGCAATTAGTTGAAGATTCATCTCCAGCTAAGCTAGTTGAACTGTCTGCCTTTGGGCAGAGAGGAACCCAGACGAGGCTATGCCAAAGGGCAGTCTTGTCTGGGATGCTAGACAGCTTTTATGGGGTCTATGGGGAATTTTTGCCTGAGTTTATGTACTCGGTTTTTCCTCCACATTAAAAACGGCCTTGTGCCACATCCTGCCTCACAAGGAAGTGAGGTAAATAACTTTGCTTTGGAAATTAGTTGGAGATACGTTTCCAGCTGTGCTGGTTGAACTCTATGCCTTCAGACAGAGAGGAACCCAGATGAGGCTATGCTGAAGGGCAGTCTTGTCTGGAGTGGTAGACAGCTACCCAACCTCATGTATACGGATAATTTTTGCCCAAGTTTCTGAGCTTCTTTTTGCCTATGCATTAAAAAAAAAAACAGCCTTGTGCCACATCCTGGCTTGTGGGGAGGTAAGGTAAATAGACTTGCTTCGGGAATTAGTTTGAGATTCGTCTCCAGCTGTGCTGGTTGAACTTTCTTCCTCCGGGCAGAGAGGAACTATGCCTTCAGGCAGAGTCTCTTCTTGGGGAAACAGCTAGCTAAACCTGTTTTAAACGGGGAATTTTTGGCCAAGCCTAGGCTCTGATACCCCACATTAAATTCGGCTTTGTGCCACATCTGACCACGTGGAGCAGTTGGTAGATATCCTTGCTTCGGGAATTACTAGCTTGCTAACCTATTCCCTGTCTTTCAGTAGTGTATTCTCTTTTGCAATAAACCTCTCTTTCTTTCATCTATGTGTGTGTTGCTGTTCCTTTCACTTGAGTACCATCTTTGTAACTTTTTTTTTTTTTAGAACACAACACTTAGTCATAATATTCTTGTTTTGAAAATTCTGAGAAGAAGCATTCAACATGTTTTATTTGTATTAATATTTCTGTTTTAATGTTATATATTTATCTTTTGGTTATTTGGTAAGAATTTGTTATTCAGCTAGAAAGGTCAGCAATTGAAATGTCTGAAAGTTGGTGGTCCCGAAAGGTGGCATTTGGTTATCAGAAGAATTTGAAAATCACGTGAAACTTAAATCCAGTTAGAGAGAGATCATAGAATCTAATTTGCGACAGGTTTGTTCCTGGCATGGTTCATGAGGAGTGTGGGGGGAGGTCTGTTGGACATAAAGTATAAGCTTTTGAGAATTTCAAACTTGATTTTTTTATTTAATTTAATTGTTGAGAGTAGATTGTTTTCATTTCACTGTTATATATCTGTTAATGCTTCTGAATTAAGTTTTCCTTTTGATGTGTCTTTAATTTTTTGTTCGTTTTCTTTTTTTTGACCATTGAGCCAAGGATGGACTTGGCAGTTTTTTTTGTTTTGTTTTTTTTTTTAAGTTCACCCCAAGCAAGGTGATAATGCCACTAAGACGCAAGGGACTGCTGGAAGTGAAAGAGAATGAGAAAACTTTAGGAGGAACCAGAAACACAATTCTAAGCAGGATTCAGGGGATAAACCTCTACTCCTGTTCAAAAAACCAGAGAGGGGTGTGAACTGGATGATAGGTGAACCTATCTACTTCTATTAAGGAAAAAAAACCAAACTAAATAGTATAAATTTCAAAGTTTAGGTGGAGACATAAGTATAGAGTTGAAGTAGACTTTAGAAGGAATCAGAAATCCAATTCTAGTGGACTAAGAACCATCTATTCCCAATGGATTTAATCGGAAATTACCAGATGACCAAATGCACGTGAAGAAAAGCCAGGGTGTATAATGGCCAAAATATTGTCACTTAGACCAAAATGGGAACAATTGTCTGAATAAACTAATAATTTATCAAGGGTGCACATATGTCTGTAATGTATAATAGTTGGCTCTGATGATACAAATGCGAATATATTGTATAATATTTGATCTAGAGTGCAAATTTGTGGTTAACTCTTTGGAGACAAAGCCTCATTTAGAGTTTTAGTGCCAAGAATATGAAGCCCTTTTCACAAACCCTCACATAGAGCACAAAAGAAATTGATATAGAATCACAGCACACAGCAAACTATCAGAAACCGCCATTGAAAAGGTTCAGATGTGCAAGAAATGTGAGAAGCAATCTGATTGGCTGCTATGAAGACCAGCCAGCTAATCACAAGGATTGTATTACCACACTGATGGATCAGCTCAGTTTATGGATTGGCCCAGTCACCATCTTTGTCATTTGACTTTTTGGCTGATAGATCAGCCCTGTTGTTTCCTAAGGGTTAATGTATAATAGTTGATCTAGGGTGAAAATTCATGGATAATTTATAATAGTGGCTGGAGGTGCAATTTTGTGTGCATAATAATTGCTTAAATATGCAAATTCTTATCTGGGAATATTGGGATATGGCACTTTATAGTTGAACTAAAAATGTCTTTCTTTTCTTTTCTTTAGGTAATTGTTTATCAATGAAATTTTGTATGTTGCCCAAGTTTGACAAATTCCATTCAACTGTTTTTCTGGTTTTTCAGGTTTTGGTACAAACACAACGAGTAGCGGTTCCACTTTTGGGAGTTCGGCTGGCACAGGTGGCTTTTTTGGCAGTAAGTGTGTTATTTTGTCTCTTCTCCCAAGAATAGGCAAAAGTTTTGCAGCAGTTGGAATTAACAAATATTCTGCCTTGACTGAATCATTCATAGAATAATTCCTACTGTGATTGAAACAATTGCCATCTTTTCATCAATATATTCTTCAGTCTTTGAGGTTTTTGCAACCAATAATCTTGGAAGAACAGTCTTTAAGACAAAATAAAGGGTACAGAAAATATCTCATTTGCAAAGATTTTTTTATTTATTTATTTTTTAAATACAACATAAGAAATGTCCGAATTTGGATGCAAGATGACAAATAGAAAAAAAAAATCAATATTGAAAAATGATTGTTTGAGTGACAAAATTGGAAAAATATTCTATATAATGTCTTCTCTTTTAAAAGGGTTTCCTCAAACTAAAGTAATTTTCTTGATTAAATTATATTTTTATTACTTCAAATGTTATTTTTAGTCAATACTTACACTGGAGTAGACACTTTGTCTATTTTAGAGAGTATTTTTAGACAATATTTTATTTCATCTTCGAAGAGAGAGAAGAAGCTGTTAGCCTAGAACTTAGGTTTACATCTTGTCGATTTCAATCCAAGCAGGAATGACTGCAGAACACTTGCCCCTACCCTCTTATAGGCAAAGGCATACAAATGCATGCTGGGATATTTTTCTTAACCAATAAAACAGACCAGTTTCATATGACTCAGTCCAGATCTACCTTGTCTAGAAGACAGACTGCTGTATTTGCTTGTCCAAACTTCCTTGTGTGTGTTGACACAAATTCTTAGTTTGTGAATTTTTTGCCTTCTTACTGTTAATTTGCTTTGCATATATTGTTTGCTTGTTTGCTTGATATTATTTCATTTCTGCCCCCTTTTTTTTTTCTTTTTATTGTAAATTCTGTTTGTTGGACAGTTCTGTTATTTCTTATGCATTCAATCATGGTTACTTACTCCACACATCTAGCCAGTTCAAATGTAAAATGATGAGACCTAACTGCCAATCTAGTACAGTGCTTTAATTCATAAACACAAGGTACCATAGAGGAAAGTTTATCAGAATGATGACTTGGCAGAGATTTCTCCGTTGGTTATATTGTCCTGATGTTGTATTGTAATGATGATAACTCCTTGTATCAGAAGTTCAGACACTCTCATGTCTGTCTATTAATTATTATTTTTTTTTATCTTATCAGTTACCAATCTTAGTAGAAGTCTTTGAGTCCACAATTCTGTGCTGCAATTGTGAACCCTATAATGCTTTCCGTAGCTGTTTTATATTGCCAAGGTTACATATGCTTTTGAATTCATTTTTCCTTCTCCTAGGCTGGTTGGCAACAAGCTAGAGAGTTCTGTCTCCTCTACTATTTAATTGAAGGGAGAAAAGATGGATTTTATTTATACTTTACACAAGATTATTTGTACAAAAGTGAATATAACGAACCCAACTGGAATTGGAACTTGGCTCTCTGATTTCTCATTCCAAGTTGCTATCCACTACACCACCTGCACATCCACCTAAAACTTCTTATCAATATTAAATAACCCCCAGAAGTGTTGATATGTCATTAAGTTAATCAACCATAAGTTAAGTTTAATGTAAAATGCAGTATGAATTATTGTTGCCTGCATTGCTGCAGTGAATGATGAATTTTTTTTTAATCATTTCACCCCATGCAAGGTGATAATGCTACTAAGAAGCTACTGGAAGAGAATGCGAAGACTTTAGAACAAGTACCTCCACTTTTTCGCTAGTAAGGAACCTACCATAATTAAAAAAAGGGACCAAACTTTTTAAAAACAAAGTTTTATCATCAAATTATTATTATTATGAGGAAACACCAAACTTAATTTTTGATTATTTTATTTAAAAATCTTATTTAGCACATTTCGAAAATTTGGTTAAAAAACTTATTTTCTTTCTTTTTTGTGTCAGCAATGTCCCAAAGATTACTATGGATATTTTAGGGCCTTTGTTTTCTGGTGAAATTCTTGGAAAATTCAAATAACTGTTGGATTTTAATTAAACTTTCAGAACTTATTCAAAAATGAATAAAATAATTAAAAAAAAAAATTTTTTTTTTTAATTTTTAAAATTTAAAATTAAAATTTTTTTTTTTCTTTTAAGAAAATCTTAGTAAAAATATTTTTTTTTCTTTTTACATTTGTTATCCCAACTTAATTAATTTTATGAAATTTCAACAAATTAAAATTTCAATCACTTCATATTTATATTCGTTAAAAGCAGCAGTCCTTGGAGAATTTTAGTAAACATTTTGTTTTTGTCAAACAGGAACACCATCTCAAATCTGTTCCAAATTGTAAAATAAAAAATGCAATAAAACTACAACATTGTTTAATTAGGAAAATTTTTAATTGCTTTTATAAATAAGATATATTAAAGACATTATCGTCTTAAGGAAAAATATTTTTTGATGATTAATGAATTTTTACAAGAATTGTTTCCATTTTTTTAAAAAAAAATTTAATTAGAAAAACTTATTTTTATTAAGTGAAAATATAATAATTATAATATATAATATAAATATAATTATATATAGTAAAGCTTAATACCAGTCTTTTTTTTGTGTATATAAATGTACCACCCTTTTTTTTTTGCTTTTTTTTTTTTTTTTTTTTGAAAGTATGGTTGATCATACATGACATCAGAAAATGAGAGTGATAACTATAGTAAATTTAAAGTTAACATTCCTAAAATTAGATTACAGAGAATATTTTCCAATATTTTTAAGATTACAATAAGTACTTAAAAATTACATAAAAAGGCACTCCTATCATTTCCTTAAATTATTTTTTTTTTTTACAGATAAAGTCTCCATAGAACAACAATAAACTTGTCATCACTCATCAAGCACATAAACATAGCTACTGTCAGTTAAAAACACAGCTACTGTTTGGTTTAAAAATACATTTCTGTGTTATTTTAAATTTAAAGTAAATAATATTTGTTTCAAATAAGATTAATTATACTTTAAATCAGCTAATATTCCTCAAAGTTTCAGAAAAATATATTTTATTTTTGAAAGATTTTTTTAATAATGAGAATTACATTGCAATAAAAGACAACTAAAAAGGGGCACTAATCAGCTATTTTAGCAAAAAAAAAAAAAAATTGATTCCAATCAATATAATTTTTGTTTGAAATACACCAGAGTAATTTGCTTGCTGGAAATAGTAAATTTAATCCTTTTTAGCTTTCAATTAAAACCTCAAGAAAGGTTTCTTGATTTTAAAAATTCATTTTAAACCTTAGGTATTGTGAATTAGTGGAGGTACCTACTTTAGAAGGAACCGGAAACCCAATCCTAAACAGGAAAGAACGCATAGATCTTTACTCCAGTTGATTGATTTGTTTTTATGTTTTATCAAACTTTTGTGAGTTATTTAAAGCCAGAAAATATTTTTAGATTGAAACAATTTTTCCTTATAACAATTATTTACTGATACAATTCTTACTAATTAATCCATAGCTGGGGGGAAGAGGTGGATTCATATCTTTTTTTTTAAAGGTAGTTGTATGTAAGTGAATATAACTAATTCTGAACAGTTATCCTTTAAACCACCTGCATATCCAAGCTTGCAGCACCTGATATTCCCTAGCGGTCACCCATGCCACTGACCAAGCTTGATGTTGCTTAACTTCAGAGTTTGGATGAGAACTTGTGTTTCAACTCAATATGACCGTGTGGTAACAAAAAGTATAATCAAAAGGAAGGATTCAAAGATTCTGAAAGACACGCAAATGTGCAGAAGGCCAAAGAGTAGATTGGCTGAAACATTTTTTTTTATCTTTCTTTTGCAATTAATTCTTTCATTCATTCCTTGATTGATTTGATAGATACCCAGCAACAACAGCAACAGCAGCAAGCCGCTAATCAATTGGATAATTTGGCCAAAGCTGTCATGATGCCTCACATATTTAATGATGAGAGAGACTCCATCATTGCCAAATGGAATCTTTTACAAGCGTATTGGGGGACTGGACAAGCCTATTTCGATTCCAACGGTTTTGTTGATCTAACATCTGAAAATCTCTTATGTCGATTCAAGGTAAGAAGAAAATCAGAAATATTTATTTATTTTTTTTTTTTTTTAATTCTATAAATGGATAGACTCCTCCCACAGCAACTGAGCTACAACTGTGCCACACCACATGCTACACACCCTCACTGCCAGGAGAGTAGTGGGATGGAGCAAAAGAAACGATGTCAACTAGGAATTATGAACACTTTAAAAATTTTAGGGTAACAAAATACTATATGTGACTAACACAAGGTTAATAAAGAAAACCTTAATGTCGTAACGATCAACTCAGTTTCTTTTTTGCAATGAGAAATACAATTTTACTAATGTCATTAATTCATCTGTTCTTAATTGACGGGTTTGAGCTTTCAAAAATCTTTATAAAGAAAATATTTGTCCTTCATGGATTACCTTATTAACTCTGCTTTAATCACCTCAGATTTCAGAAAATGAATAGACCCTTGGCATTTGCCTCCCATGATAACAACTGGGAATTACAAGTACTTTAAAAATTTTAACAAAACACTCCATGTGACTAATGCAGGGTTTAATTAGTTTGGGTACTTTATCCTTTTTTTTTTTTTTTTAACAGATTACACCTTTTTTTTTTCCTTTTTTTTAAAATCATGACAGTAGAAAATTGTTTAATTTTCTACACATATATAATTTTTTCTTAATTAAAAAGAAAAGAAAAAAAGAAATTGATTAGTTAAAAAAGAATATGTATTTTACAAGTGTCTCTGGGAACTGGGAATGCATCAAAAAAATTTCTATTTCTCATTGCTACCAACTGTCTTATCACTAATCATTTGCCATTATAAGTAACTTTTAATTTTTATTTGTTTATTATTAACAAAGTAAACATTTCTTGTGGAAGATGCATTATTGGCAGTCAAAGTAATAGTAGTCAGGAATGAAGGCAAGCATTACTGATAGAATAGAGCTATTATATGTATAATGGAAATGCATTGCTAATGATTTTACTATAGGAATGCATTGAAAATAAGGAAGAAAGGGATTGTCAGTGGTCAGGAGAATAGGGCTATTATATGTATAATGGAAATGCATTGCTGATGATTTTACTACAGGAATGCATTGAAAATGAGGAAGAAATGTATTGTCAGTGGTCATGAATGAAGGCAACCATTACTGATAGAATAGGGCTATTATATGTATATTGGAAATGCATTGTTTATGAGATATGGGAAAATATGTAAAATTTTCTAAAATAAAATTTGCTTTTTTTTTTCTCCTGTTCTTCAGGCAATCGGCTACAGTTGCATTCCTCAGAACAAAGATGAAGATGGATTCGTTGGGCTAGTCTTAAAAAAATCTTATTCTGATGTAAAATCTAACCAAAAAGTCCTTACAGATGCATTACACCAAATCCTTGGTGGGAAGCCAACTTTCTCTGTCTGTATTGAAGGTATCAAACAATGGCCGGACAACAAGTAAGAACACAGTGGTTCTGATTATATTGTATAGATTAAATTCTGTTCACTCCTACTTAAATGTTTTCCATTTTCCCATTCCTCATTCTCCATTCTCCTCCCGCTTTTTCCCATTCTCCTCCCGCTTTTTCCCATTCTCCTCCCGCTTTTTCCCATTCTCCTCCCGCTTTTTCCCATTCTCCTCCCGCTTTTTCCCATTCTCCTTTCTCCTCCGCTTTTCCTTTTTTCCCGGTTTTCTCCCTCCTGTTTTCTCCTGATTTTCCCTTTTTTCCCATTCTCCTCCCTTTCTTTTCCCTTTCTCCTCCCGGTTCTCTCCCCATTTTCCCTGTTTTCTCCCGATTTTTCCCTTCCTCCACGTTCTCCTACCCTCTTTCTCCACGTTCTCCTACCCTCTTTCTCCACGTTCTCCTACCCTCTTTCTCCACGTTCTCCTACCCTCTTTCTCCACGTTCTCCTACCCTCTTTCTCCACGTTCTCCTACCCTCTTTCTCCACGTTCTCCTACCCTCTTTCTCCACGTTCTCCTACCCCTTTCTTTCTCCACCCTCTTCTCTCCCCCTCTTTCTCCACGTTCTCCTACCCTCTTTCTCCACGTTCTCCTACCCCTTTCTTTCTCCACCCTCTTTCTCCCGTTCTCCCTCTTTCTCCACGTTCTCCTACCCTCTTTTTCTCCTACCCTCTTTCTCTTCTCCTACCCTCTTTTCTCCACGTTCTCCTACCCTCTTTCTCCACGTTCTCCTACCCTCTTTCTCCACGTTCTCCTACCCTCTTTCTCCACGTTCTCCTACCCTCTTTCTCCACGTTCTCCTACCCTCTTCCTCTCATTATATTGTTTATTCAATAGGCTGATCTTATAAAATCTTTATTTTTTGTTTTCTTTTTTCTTTCTAATAATCTCTCTCTTTGACTTTTTTATTAATTTGTAACATAACCAAGTCTGCATTCAACACTGATTTCTTTACTGCTTTCAACTGATCCATGTGACATGAATTATTGCAATCAGTTGTAACTATTCTTTGAACATCTCAACAGTCAAACTATTAAAAGGTAATTCACAAAGTGTTTTTTAAATTGATGATTATTCACTTGTATGCGAGTGTGTGTGAGTTTCAATTCTTAAGACTTCTTAACATAGTCCTGGCATTTTTTTTGACACAGACCTGTAGGAACACTGTCTACAAATAGCAATCCATAGATTTTTATGGCTGGAATTGAAGAATTATCTCCCTTCGATTTGCTGTCCAAAATGTCAAAGATTCATTTCTTGTAACTTAATTTCTACCTCCGTTTAACGGATATTGGAAGCAACAGACAAAATCTGGAGCAGTTGATTTGTAAGTACCGCATACTACTGACAGTTGTGGCAACACTAGATACAAACATCTATGCTGATGATATGACGTTATACGTGCACATGCCTAAAAGTCCTGATGATCAGAGATTGGTAGCTGACCTCTTTTCTGATCTAGCACTAAATTTCCAGTGTGGAGGGGGAACTGGCTGGTTATATTCACTGCCTCGAAAATGAAACTAGATACATTCCATCGCTACTGATCAGACCCCCAAACTACCACTAATCACAATGAACGGATGTAGGCACTGTGCCTTGAGAGAATATTGAGCTTCAAACTCAGACCCAACCTTAAGTGGAACTCCTATATACAATCCGTCACTAATGATGCAGGTAAAATGATTGGCTCCCTGTACCACTCCAGTCAGTACCTGACTCCTCATGTTATCCCCTACCTTTTATAAGAGCCAGATCAGGTCGACGTCCTGGGTAAGATGATAAACTACATCCAACTGCAAGGCCTCTGATCAGGAGGTTTTGAGGAGCGTGGAACCATCTCTTAATTGCTGGTGTTCCCAGGTCCACCCTAACCCAGGGTGGTAGCACCTGTTAGGGTCCCAGCTATGGGCAAATACTTAATGCCCAAACTTGGGTCAAAACACTATGAAAGTATAAAAATAGGTTTTAATACCAGAAATACTTTGTAGAAAAATTATTACTAGCAATACAAATTTAAAGAAAAAAATATTACCAGAAATAGGTTTTTTGTAGGAAAAATATTACCAGAAATAGATTAAAAAAAAAAAAAATTACCAACAATAAAAAATTTTGTTGACATTAAATAACCCATTGAGGTTGATATACCGTAAAACAAACCAAACCAGATCAGGTTGAAATGGATTACTGTTGCCATATTTGGGCAGGACCTACCCAGAGCTCACTTTACAGTCTTGATAGAGTTCAAAAGTGTCTCCATATCATTGTTGGGGAATTATTATTTTCCACCTTCCAACCTCTCTCACAAATTGTTGGATTTTAGTGAAACTTTCAGGACTTATTCACAAGTGAATGAAATTAGTTTAGAAATTTCTTTTCTTTTTTTAGAAAATCTTGTTAAAATTAATTTTTTTTTTTTTTTTTTTTAATCTCTTACTCTTTTCCCTTAATTTTGAGAAATTAAATTTTGCTTGCTTCATATTTAATTTAGTTAAAAGCAGGACTCCTTGGAGAATGAAAATCTTAAATTTTTTTTTTTTTTTTCAATCGGTTGCTCATTTACTGAAAAATTGCTCTTACTATTGTAAAATAAAAAAAAATGTAATAAAACTGACATAATTTAATTAGAAAAGCTTGAAAATGTTTTTATGAATAAGATTTATTAAGGACACTATTGTCTTAAGAAAAAATTTTTTTCGATGAATAATGAATTTTTACAAGAATTGTTTTTTGCACTAGTTAGCTGATATTAAGTAAAAACTATTTACTAATCATAAATTGAAAAGCTTAGTACAAATCATCATGCACCAATATTTTTAAAAGAATTTAGTCTTTTTTTATATGTATAAACATGATTATTTTCTATAATACAGTGAACCATACACAACATTATCAGAAAATAAGAGTGATAAATTTACAGCCAAAAATATTTAAAATTCAAAAAAGCATTAGATTACAGAGAATATTTTCTTACATGTTTTAGATTACTGAGTACTTAAAAATTATATATAGAAAGCCATCACATTAATTCAGTTACATTTTTTTTTAACGCTTAAAGCCTTCCTTAGATAAATATCAATTTGTCACCAAACTGTCAAAACCTTGAATGCCTTAAGCAACTACTGTTGGGTTGAAAAATTAATTTTTTTTGATATTTTAAACTTAAAGTTAATTGTTTCAAATCAGATTGATTATACTTTCAATCAGCTAATATTCCTCAAAGTTTCAGAAAAGTATATTTTATTTTTGGAAGAATTACATTACGATAAAAGATGACTAAGAAAAGGGAGATAATCGGCTATTTTAGAAAAAGTAAAAAAAAAAAAAAAAATTCTTCCAGTCAGTTTAAATTACAGCAAATAAATAGAAATATGGCAAAATATTTTGCTTGTTGGAAATATTAAATTCAGTCTATTAGCTTGAAATCAAAACTAAACTAAAAGGTTTAAGAAAGATTTTTCAATTTAAAAAATTCGTTTTAAACCTTAGGTATTGCATTTTTTTTAAAATTTTCTTTTGCAGGCAGCTACATGCGATAGATAAATTGTCGTCTAAATTATGCAAAACGAAAATGAAAATACCATTGACATCTCATCTTAACAGATGTATTACATAAAAATATCTTGAAATACTAAATAGTAAATTTATTCAATAAAAACATCATTTCGAAATCTCCTGCAACACTCCTGGACATTATCACTGTTTAAAATGCTGCCATGATCCTTGCCTTTAGTTCATCTTTGGTGTTACATGGAGGTTTATTGGTCTGTCACTCAATTGCGCCCCACATAATAATCAAGGGGGTTGCAGTTTGGTGCACAGATGTAAGGGTGATGACTGCGTTCTCCTGCTTGTGTGTCAGGCATAGGGTCATCCAACAGTCACTCTCTTGACCCAGGGCAGCACTATCTCAAGACTCTTGATGTAGTCCTCCATGTTAAGCCTGAGGCCCTCACCAACAAATTTAGGAGTTCTTATCAGAATGAGTTTTCTGAGCTGCTGTACATTCCTAATCACCATTAGACTCATCCGACTCTTTCTGAATCCACTGCACTGTCCTCGGATTGACATTCAAACACTCTGGGATGTTTGTATTGGAGCTTCCAGTGCAAATGCCAAGCAGTGCAGCATTCCTTTTCCAAATTTCTGGCTGAATGAATTCCGTCATGTTTCTCTTTTTCTTATAGATGCTGACCCTACTTATACTGTGCAGTTGATATAATCAAAAACAAACAATTCAAATGTATGAAATTAAAAATATAAAATGGCGACAATTTATCCATTGCACCCTGTGTACTCTGGAGGTAGTTTTATATAAATAACATATACCGTGAAAGTAGTTTTATATAAATAACATATACCGTGAAACTAGTTTTATATAAAATTTAATAAATTTTGTATACATACAAAAACAGGTAATGACGTTAGTCATGTAATTCTCATACAGTTTTAAGTGGTGAAATTAGGATTTCACATAAAAATAGTGTTTTCTACTTTCTGTACGTGTACTATAAAACCATGATGACTACTTATAAAAAATATCTAAATGCAACACCAAACGCTACTTTTAGATCAGTTTTGAGAAACTGGAGGGGGGAGGTTACATCATCAATTGACATCAATGTGAGTGAGAAGGAAAATTTGGTAAGCTATCAGTCTCTACCAATGACGTTGTGTTTTGATTAAAATGTTACAATACATCCAGGTACAATATTTCTGTAAAAACAAAACATGGATTCTGATTTCAGTTAAATGTAAATGGAAAAATTCAGCCTTTTATTTCTATTGCTGCAATGTAATAATCATGGGTAGCCATGTTGTTTTCTGAAATCTTCCATTTGAGGCAAGTCATGTCAGCACCTGAAAAATTTTTGTATTTTGGATAAAGGATACTCAACTTGTATTAACAATCCAATACCTGTAAAAGTTTCAGGATATATTTACATGAAGGTACCTTGGGAATGTCTGTTTTATATATATATATATATATATATATATATATATATATATAGTGTCTTTATTAGTAGCATGCAGAAGCGGGGATGCAATAAAATTGGTGCAAATTGAGAATCCTTTATCCAAAATTCTTGGGACCATTCTTGGGAAATTCTTGGTTTTCAGATGTTTTTTCAAATTCTGGAATACAGGCTACTTAAATTGTATATAGCATTTATAAAATGGATCAGCATGGGAATGGAACCCAAGCATAAACATGATATCCCTTTACAGTTCATAATACAGCTTATACACGTACCCTGAAGTTAGTTTTATAGAAATAACATACACCCTGAAGGTAGTTTTATAGAAATAACATACACCCTGAAGGTAGTTTTATAGAAATAACATACACCCTGAAGGTAGTTTTATAGAAATAACATACACCCTGAAGGTAGTTTTATAGAAATAACATACACCCTGAAAGTAGTTTTATAGAAAAATTTTATGTACATACAACTACATGTAAAGATGCTAGTCATGTAATGCTAATGCGGATTTTTAAGTGGGGGAAATTAAGATTTCATGTCAAAATAATGTTTTGTACTTCCTGTACAAATACAAAAAAATATGATCACTACTTAACAAAAATATATATAAATACAAGACTTGAAATTTTGAATATCTTGGCACGATAAGACCTGGTAAGTAATACATGAATGAAGGTGTTGCTGTGACGATCGCTAATAAAAAAAAAATGGCACCAACATATGCTATGTAACTGGGCTTCATGAAATTTTCCATTTGTGGCAAGTCATGTCAGCACCTGAAAATCTTTTGGATTTTGGAGGTTTTTGGATAAAGGATTCTCAATGTGTATTGGATTTTACATCTGGTGTTTGAAGATTTTACATCTGGTGTTTGAAGAGGTAAAAACTTTTGTGAACTCAATAGTTTTAAAACAAGAAATTGATTTGAGTTTTTCACTCGATTGCTAATATGTCTTTTGGAAGTAATTTTTTTTTTTTTTTAAATTTTCTCAGGACAGAAATGGTTATCTACATTGTGGAACGCCAAATGACTGGGCAGATGAGACGCTATCCAACATCTAAAGTTGTAGAAGATCTTAACAATGTCAATGTAAAAAAGAAAATGGAAGATAACCCGCTCTTTGTTGAACACATTCTCTCAAAGCGTTCACTAAATACAGAACAGATGAAATCTTATTTGGAAAACCCACCAGCAGGTTTGCTTCCCTTTTTCTCTTGGAGCTTTTTTGTTTTGTTTTTTATACTAAGTTCTATTATTTGATTTTAAATTCAATCTCGATCAGGGGGATCATAGTTTAATAGCACTCTTTTTCTCTCTTTCTCCTCTTTCACTCTGCCTTTCTCTAACCTTCTATTTCGCCCCCACCGCCTTTCTCTAACCCTTCTATTAACCTTCTATCCCCCCCCGCCTTTCTCTAACCTTCTATTTCGCCCCCCGCCTTTCTCTAACCTTCTATTTCGCCCCCCCCGCCTTTCTCTAACCTTCTATTTCGACCCCCCCCTCTCTAACCTTCCATTTCGACCCCCCTTTCTCTAACCCTCTGTTTCGCCCCCCTCTCTCTAACCTTCTATTTCGCTCCCCCCCTTTCTCTAACCTTCTATTTCGCTCCCCCGCCTCTCTCTAACCCTCTATTTCGCCCCCGCCTCTCTCTAACCCTCTATTTCCCCCGCCTCTCTCTAACCCTCTATTTCGCTCCCCCGCCTTTTCTAACCCTAACCCTCTATCCCCCACCTTTCTTAAACCCTCTCGCGTTTCTCCCTCTTTCTCCCCCCCTGCTTTCACTCTTTCTGCTCTCTCTTGCTATTTTCAATCTTTTTTTTCTGACCACTCTTTCTTCACTCTTTGTTCTTTCACCCTCACTCTCTTTTTTTACTCGCCCACCTTTCTTCCCTGTAGACCTGATTAAATTTTCTTCTACATTTCGTTTCCCCATTTCAAGCTCTTTCCAGACCCTTGACCAAATTCTTTTCTCTCACTGCAGGAATCGATCCATTGCTATGGCAACAAGCTAAGAAGGACAATCCAGATCCTGAATCCTTTGTTCCAATTCCAATTGTGGGATTCCAACAATTGCAGCAGAGATTAAAACAACAAGAACAACAGACAAAATGCCATCAAAGCCGAATTGATGTCAGTGACACACGTTTGTAACCCACATAAATCTCACTCAAAGTAAAAGCCACCAAAATATGTAGTAGAACTTAATAGAATTAGTACTCTTAATAATTTCTTGCAAGTCTGCAATTATCGGGCATTAAATGACTGATTCTCTAAACTTAGCTTATATTTAAACATTAAATTTTGTAGATACATGTGTCTGAGTAGACATTGCTGATTTTTTAAATGGTGTTAATTCATGTCTAATGGCCTCTGTAGTAAAGAGACTCAATATAGAAGGTTTGCCTTTAAATGATCATTATATAAATGATCATTATATAAATTGGTCAGTTTTCCTCTCTTAGTCTATTAGGTCTCGGTCTATTTTTGTCGAAATTTACAAACTCTAGGTTTCATTCACAAGCCAATCAATGAAATTTGAATAAACTGATTTGTTTTGAAAAATAATTCGACAAAAACCCTACTTTGTGGTTTAATAATTTCTTTAATTTTATAAGACTTAATTGCGAGAAAATTTATTTTTTTTCTTTTTAACAATGAAGAATAAATTCTTAGGATTTCTTACTCTTGAGCATGCAGCATACAGCTGGTTATGCATACATATTTCTTTCTGGAGCTAAATTATGTTTCGAAGTGTTTGGCCTTGTGATATGTTTATAGTTCTTCAAAACGCAGGACAAACTGGAAACTGGATTCTTGTATATAAAAACTTAAAGAAAAAATATGCAAAGAAAACAATATTGCATTTTTATTAAAAAAGTATTTGTTATTTTAATCATTAGATCTGTTTCCACTTCTCCCCAAAATTTGGTTTCAATCAGTCAATGTATGGCTATTTTAGAGGATGTGACAGATTAATGGAAGTCACAGAATTTTATATATAGATATGTATATATACATACAATAATACACTATTTACATTATTTGGACTATTAGCCTCATCTTTGTCGCCATATTTATTACGTTTTGGGTATTGTACATTCTGGTCTTCTTCAGGTGGTTGGAATGTCGAACTGAACCCTTTATTTCACTCACTGGGGTAGACTGTTCTAGTTCCATGTGCCATGTTTTAATGGATATCAGTTATCTCCTGTTAATTTCCCTCTGAAAGTTCTCCACTGCCTTAACCGGGTATTGAACTCACTCTTTGGGTCCTGTCACTGGATCGATCTAATCCACTTCATCCACTGTGTCCTTGAGGACATCTGTGTATGAATTTCTGGGTATTATAAACCTAATGTCTCAGCAACTCTTTTTTGACAGTGCTCATATTGCAATTTTTTGCTGTTATCATTTTATGTTTTTACCAGAGCTCATATTGCAATTTCTGTTATTATTGCTTTTCTCTGGCACTCCTTATTACTGGTTCCCATATTGTATTTATTTCTATGCTTGGTCGGCTCAGGAGATTTTTGTGGCCTAGCATATGTGCTGATTCCTTAAGTTTACGAATTTTCCAATGGTGTTCTTTGTCTATGATCTCAACCTGATCCCACAGAGGGCGGTGCTCTCCCTTCTCTCTCCATATGTGGTCAGCCACCTGAAGAAGGCCAGAGCATACAAGGGCCGATACATTGTAATGAATATGGTGACAAAGATGAGGACAATAGTTTGAATAATGTAAATAGTGTACATAACACCTCATCTCAGGAATATAGACAGATACATACAATAATGTTAATTCATTACTCATCATTGTAAGATTATTATATTTAAGCACATGATTTTGGCATTAAGCACTCAGTTCATTTTATGTTTTAAGTTCCAGGTTATTTTAAACTTAAGCTGTGACTCATTATTTTTCTCTGTCTTTATATATATATATATATATATATATAAAATCTGTTTCTATGTTATTTTTAATAGAAACTATTTATTTAAATGTTCTGTTTTTTAATTAAACAGTACTGATTACATTTACCACCCTGAATGTTTGAGAAATTTTGTAGAAAATATGTGTTCTCCTACAGGAATCAAACCTGTGTCCTATATGGAACTGTCAATTGATTTGATGTGCTATACCACTCAGTTACAGAGAAAGTGTCTGGTTAGCAAAGTCCATATTACTGTTTATAACCAACAAATCTTTATGAGCAGATACAATCGTTCGGGAAAGATCATTAAAGATTTGTTGTTTATAAACAGTAATTCAGTCTTTGCTAACCAGATGCTTTCTCTGTAGCTGAGTGGTATGGCACATCAGATCAATTGACATTTATGTATAGGATTCGGGTTCAATACCTGTCAGAGAAGCATATATTTTCTCTGAAATTTCTTGAATATTCAGGTCAGTAAATGTAATTAATACTGTTTAATTAAAAAACAGAGCATTAACTTAAATAAATTGTATCTATTAAAAATAATTAATAAGTAGAAAATATATTAAGTAATTGTTGAACTTAATCCATTTCATAATATATATATATATATATATATATATATATATATATATATATATTATGAAATGGATTAAGTTCATCCTAATTCCAACCATCCCCTTCGGTTATCAAACATATACCCTCTTCCATTGAATTTAGAATTAGCGCTAACTCTTATAATAAGGAGGTTTTCAATAAACATAGTGATTTTTATAATTCTGCACTAAAAAATAGTGGATACAAAAATACCACTATTCAATATAAAAACCCTGTTAATTGCAACCATAATAAGAAAAGAAGATCTAGAAAGATTATTTGGTTCACCCCCTTTTAATGTTATGGTCAAAACTAAATTAGGGCGTATATTTTTAAAACCTAATCAAAAACATTTCCCCAACCCTGAAACTAACCCACTTAGTAAAATATTTAATCCTAATACCCTTTAAATTAAGCTATAGTTGTGCTGATAACCTGGAGCAGATAATTAAAAAAAACATAACAACATAGTCTTTAACAAGTATAGGAGTTCAAAAGGCTTGACTAATCAACAGGTTACTAACTGCAATACTAATTATAAGAATACTAATAACAACTTATGTAATTGTAGGAATCGAATAATTGTCCACTACAAACTAACTGTGGAATTACTTCTGTAGTCTATCTTGGTACTATTTCAACAATTGAAAATCCAAATATAAAGAAGTTTTACATTGGTTCTACCATGAAAACATTCAAGGAACGCTGGCGGGGGCATATGCAATCCTTTAATCACAGTGAATATAGGTACATGACTTCATTATCCAAGTATTTTGGAATCTAAAAGATAAGAACAAAACACCTACGGTTAAATGGAGTTTGGTTAAGAAAGCTCGTACATGTAACTCCCTATATACCCCATGTTACCTATGCCTTAATGAAAATTTGAAATTATTAGATTTAAAAAACAAGGCTGATCTCTGAAATCAAAGATATGAACTTACAGTAAATTGTAAACACCGTTATAAATTTAACTTAGTGTAGGGGTCGTATACTTTAAATGATAATGATATGTCGCTGTATTTTTAATAGATTAGTGTTTTTATTGCATGATGGTCATACTTACGATATAAGTGTGTATTGTATACCTGCATAGTGTTATTAGTGTTGGTGCAAATGTGTATATATTTATTTATGTGTTGGTTAGAGTATTGGCACTGAGGAATGTGTAGGTTGGTGTATGTGTTTTTATTGTTTTTTTTTTTTTTTTTTATAAATATATATATATGTGTGGGTGTGTGTGTGTATGTGTATATATATGTGAGTATGTGTGTATATATGTATATATATTAGGTGGGAAGGTATGGTAGATGATAAGAGAAGAGGTTAATAATTGTTGCGCTATATATGTACGTGTGTGCCTATATATGTACGTGTGTATGGGGGTGTGTGTATATGTATGTATGTATATATGTAAATATATATATATATGTATGTGTATATATATATATATATATATGTGTGTGTGTGTATATATATATATATATGTATATATATATATATGCATGTATATATATGTATGTATGTGTATATGTATGTATGTGTGTGTGTGTGTATATGTATAAATATATATATGTATATGTATGATAAAATCACGGCAGTATAATGGTTGGCCAGCATGGTTCACGGGATTGGGTGCGACTGAGTGATGAATTAGTTCCTCACTGAGTGCCTCCTAATTTCGGCTTTTTACGCCACTATATATTTGTATATATATATGTCTGTGTGTGTGTGTGTATGTATATATATATATGTGTGTATATATATATATATCTGTATGTCCTATTTTATTGTGTATGTGTATCTATATTTAAGTATATTTCTGTCTGTATGATTGTGTTTATATATTTGTATGTTAGACTATATGTATATTGGTGTGTGTTGGTTTTGAAGGTATATTTATGTATCTATATGTTAGTACGTTTATGTATGTATTTGGTTGAGTGTTGTTGTATTTTTATGTATGCATGTGTATATGGTTAGTTGTTATTGTAGATAGATATTTTTATATATATGTTTATTTGTAGATATGTATGTATGTGTGTATATATATTTATGTATGTTTATGTGTATATATATATATGTGTGTGTGTTGGCACCTATTATGTATGAGTTTGTTTTGTGTATGTGGGGTATGGAAACTTTGGTATATCATGACTGTTTTTTTTTATATATGTAAGTATGTGTGCATAAAAGTTTGTGTGTATATATGTGGGTGTATTTAGGTTTATATGTATATGTGCGTGCATGTGTACTTGTTATCATAGATATGTATATGTGCGTATATGTTTATGTTTATATATTTATTTGTATGCATTTTGTATGTAAATATATATGTATATGTATGTATGAGTGTATATTTATGTGTGTTAATTTGTTTTTTTTTATATATATATATATATATATATATATATATATATATATATATATATATATATATATATATATATATATATATAGTTGTGTGTGTTTCTGTATACTGTTTTTTCTTTTGCCTAATATATAATGAAACTATTATCAACTTATATGATTAATATATATTTTTATTGATATTTATGGTTTTAGAATTTTCGTTTTAATATATTAAATAATATTATTTTTAAACATTTTTATCTTTGTATATTTGCTCCCTTAAGTTATAATTCAATAAGTGGTTAGCATTTATTTAAGTCTGAAATATTTATTGGTTGTGATTTCTCATTGTCTGTCATTGTCTGTGGATGTATGTATGTGTATCTATCAGTGTCTATGTGTATGTAGAGTGTATTCACTGTGTGTGTGTATTAGTGTTAATTTCCACGTCTCCCTTTTTTCATAAAGGGCTGTAGTGATGTTCATTTTTCCCCCCCACCTCCTCCTTTTTTTTTTTTTTTTCTTTTTAGTGTGTATGTATGTATGTGTGTGTGTTTGTATGTGTGTGTGTGTGTGTGTATATCTAATTATGTCTGGGTGCTTATGTATTATAATCTGATTGTGTTTTTGTTGTCTTGACACGTGAGTTTAAGACCACATCCACAAACTTTAAAATAAAAACGGAAATGAAAGGGAAAAAAAAAAAAAAAATATATACATATTATCAAATGACCGGATATATTTATCAAATGACATAATTTCAATGAAGAAATGAATTGAATAAACATATATATTTTTTTTTTTCAATAATTTTGTAGTTTTTAAACTTAATAGTGATTAAATTTGGATTTTAAAATTACCAGTTTTTAATTTTAATATTAAATTTTATCATATGATTTTATAATTATTAGTTAGTATAAATTATTTTTAATATTACACGTATTTAAAGATCTGAATAGCTATTATAGCAGGATTTCGTTGTCAAGCTTTTGAATCTTTCTATACTTCGTTTTTGATTGGTTATTCTAGCTTTTGTAACAATGCTCCCCCTAGTGTAGGATCGTTAATTAATCTGAAACTTTTTAAAACCATTTATTTTCTTTTCAACATCATCACTTGAGAAGACACAGAATGTGTTGAAACAAAATGGCTATTTTTGTAGTGATCTTATAACATACTTATGTTATAATTTTTTATAAAAAATAATTATATCTGCTCTACTTTGTATTGAGCACTCTTTTAAGAATAGTAATTGTTGGTTATTGGAATTCATTCCGTATATACCAATTATATACTTTGATATATATATATATATATATATATATATATATAATAAATTGATTTATTTAAAATATGGTTTTTTCGCTACACAGTTCTAACCAGGTTTCAAAAAAGTTTTCCATTTTTGAAACATGGTTAGAACTGCGTAGCAAAAAAAAACATATTTTAAATGAATCAATTCATAATATTAATGCTCTGTAAATTTACATTGAGCACTATTTTGTAAAAAATAAAATATCTTTAAGAACACGGATTATATATATATATATATATATATATATATATATATATATATATATAAAGTAATTTTTTTTTCTCACACAGGTAAAAAAATATAAGAAAAAGAAGTTGAATACTGGAGTCTTTAAGAATATTTAGTGTAACTAAAGCAGTTTCACAGTTCTGATTTTCAAAACTTAAGTTGAGAAGGGGATACGTGTGGCTATGCCATGATATGTTTTACACACACACACACACACACACACATATATACATATATATACATATATCCCAATCAAGAAGCCCTTCCTCTCAAAATCTTATACACACACATACTCACATAACATGTCTATATATGTGCCATAGTTTAAAAAAAAAATTATTACCTTTTCAGTACTACTTGACCCAGGCACTGAACTCACAATTGCCTGGAAACCAGATATATTTTAACTGAACGTTTTAATCCTCTCAGCCTCTCAGCCTCAGTGGATTGATTGATTTCCCTCTTTTTTTTTTTTTCTCCAGCTGATTGCTCAAGAATTGAATGAATTGCAAAACAAGCATCGAAATACAATTGCTCGTGTTGAGGAGGCTAAACGCAAACATCTCAACTTAGGACACAGGTTGCTTAAGGTAAGGAATACTCGTCCTACTAAGTTGGATCCCCACTGCACTCGCAACCATTGCTTTATAAATAGGCATTCTGTAATCTGATGATGCCCATTATTTAATCTCTTGATATTGATATGTTCTTTTCCAGGTAATAGCTAAACAGGAGGTGTATCGGAAATTGGGTGTGGCTATGCAAGATACAGAGGAACAGTTTCGTGCCCAGTTGGAGGCCCTTCAGTCAGAGTTGAACCACCCGACACAATTCAAGGTAGAAAATAATAAAATTTATTTTGGTGCTTTTTTTTTTTTTTTTTTTTTTTAAAACTTTTCACCCCAGGCGATGCAGGGGGAGTGCCACTAGCATGCAAGGGGTTACAGAGAGTGGGAGCAAGAGTAAAGAGGTGTGATAGAGGAATGGATGAAGAGAAGGACAGGGAATAGATCAAGGCATTTGGAGATGTCGATTGATATTGCATTGGAACAGTTGGAGATTATAGCTATCAGGGAGGCAAGTAAGAGGAAGGGAGTTCCACAGATGGGAAGTGCAAGACATGAAGCTGTTGGAGTAGAAGAGATGGCTACATTTAACCATTTTGACAGTGAAAGGGTTGGACCGAGATACCAAGATACAGAACTAGTGGCACTTTTAAATTCTTAGAATTTGGAAAATAGTGAAAATAGCTTGTCGGAGCAGTTACTGTGAAAGTGTAGAAAAGACATGGGAAGTGACGGCACCTCTTTGAGAGAGAGTCTTGGACAAATAAAGCCCTACTGTCTGCAGCTTTTGTTTAAAAAATATGCAGTATTTGCTGGCAGGCCAGCTGTTTTTTCTTCTTCTTCGGTCACCTCAAGGAAATGGATTGTGTGACTCTCTTTCTCAGCCGTTACACTGGGTAGTTGTGAAACGGACACCAAACTGAGCTGCACCTACTTTGGCTTCCTCTTTGTTCGTCTGTCAATTCGTACGCCCAGCTCTATTGCAAGCAGTCTGTCGAATGACTTCTGATCCCCCTATGCTTCTGGCACCCGCTTTTTATGCTGTTCTAATACGGTCGAAATTTGCATGTGTGCAAATATCATCTTGTTTTGGACAAGATAGGCGTGCATAAATTGTGTCTTCAATAGTGGCCATATTTCTTTTTGTCATTACTTTGCAAGCAAGACACGTTTGCGCTCGTTTTGAATTCTGAGGTAAGTCATGTGTTTCGTCACATGATATATTTTAACCAACACGTTAATCCACAAGGTCACATATGTCTGGTAGGGCTGAAAAGGCCATTTACTCTGATTCAGTGTGAGAGATCGAAAAGTAACATTGAGGTGGGGGGGGGGGGTTAGGACTGGTAGGGGCTAATAACTGATAAGAGTTATTGCCCTTTAATCATTGAAAAAAAAATGGGCACAATCTAGCTTCATGAATTGAATAAAGCAGCGTAAACACTGCTGAACCCTATTATGGCTGGATTTTGAGGATTGTGCAGCTCCAGCCCAGGTACTCCATTTTTTAGCCTGATCTGACTCTTGTAAAGATAGAGCATAGTAGGAGTCTGGTACTTAACTGAAATTAGTATAAGGAAGTGACCATTTTTCCTGCATCTTTAGCAATGGATTGTATACAAATAGTTTCATTGTTATTTATTCTTTTTCTTTGTCATCAATGATCATCACTGCTAAACAAAAATAAATTTTAAATATATATATCATCGTCAGCTTTATCTCGTATCCAAGAATTTAATTTCTTCTTTGCTGATCGCTTCCTTCAGGATGATGGTGTTAATGACTAAGTAGATCGATTCTTGCATGGAAGATCTGATAGCATTGATTGCATAATAATAATGTTGGTGGAGGATGAAGTTGATTTTGTTGAGCCTTTTTCTCTTTTGTTCTTTGACTTCTTCCTTTTCTCTTTTGTTCTTTGACTTCTTCCTTTTCTCTTTTGTCCTTTGACTTCTTCCTTTTCTCTTTTGTCCTTTGACTTCTTCCTTTTCTCTTTTGTCCTTTGACTTCTTCCTTTTCTCTTTTGTCCTTTGACTTCTTCCTTTTCTCTTTTGTCCTTTGACTTCTTCCTTTTCTCTTTTGTCCTTTGACTTCTTCCTTTTCTCTTTTGTCCTTTGACTTCTTCCTTTTCTCTTTTGTCCTTTGACTTCTTCCTTCCTTTTGTCTTTTGTCCTTTGACTTCTTCCTTTTTCTTTTTGTCCTTTGACTTCTTCCTTTTTCTTTTGTCCTTTGACTTCTTCCTTTTTCTTTTGTCCTTTGACTTCTTCCTTTTCTCTTTTGTCCTTTGACTTCTTCCTTTTCTCTTTTGTCCTTTGACTTCTTCCTTTTCTCTTTTGTCCTTTGACTTCTTCTTTCAAAGATGACATCCCCGTCGTCTTTTTTTCCTGAAGTGAGTTCACTGACTTGACATGAAAACCTTGACTCTTCCATTTTTACTATATCTCCTGACCATCATTGTTTAATTACCAGCGATTTGATGCTTTTGACCATTGGCTCTTTCCAAGACTTTGGTGTTGACCACATAGTAATTTCATTTGATGTTCAAGATTGAATGAAGCTTTTAAATCTCTGACAGAAAATGAATGTTGATTTTATTTTTTTAAATAAATGTCTTGTATTTTTATTTTAGGGGCGACTGAATGAACTTTTATCTCAAATTCGAATGCAAAATCATATGACGGCTTCTCGAGCGGACACTAACTACCAAATGGAACCATTAATGGAAGAAGAAATTCGAGAGGTATGGAAAAAAACAAAAGCACTTTCTAATAATCATTTGAGAGAACCCATTCTACCTTCCATCAACATGGCTGATGCTAACCTCCAGGAAAGTGATTTGTTGCACCTTCTCAGGCTAATAGTCTCAGCTGACATGAAGTGGAAAGATTATATTGAATCCATTGCTATGTCAGTTGCTAAAAAAGTTGGTTCACTTTGTTGTGCTAGAAAATTTTTCTCTCCAGACTGTATCTTACATATTCATAAGTTTACCATTCTTCCATGCATTGAATATTACTGCCACAAATGGTCTGGTGCTCCTGGTATATATTTAGTGATTCTTGATAGAATCTGAAAAAGAATCTGCAATATTATTGGTTCTGTCCTGGTCTCTCATCATCAGTCACTTTCACATTGCTGTAATGTATCTTCCCTGTGCCTTTTCTATAAATTCTTTCATGGCAACTGTTCGGATAAACTTTTTGCCATGGTACCTAGATTATGTGAATTTAACTGCAATTGGCTAAATGTAACTGAAAGTTCTTTGCTAACAGTTTCTTTTCACACATTTCTCGCCTGTGGAACTCTCTTCCATCATCTTACTTACCATCCAACTTTGACCTTCAAAATGCAGTGTCCATTGTTATTTACTGTCTTCTGGGCTCATTGGACAAGAGCAGTGGGTGGATCCAGTGACTTTACCCAAAGAGTGGAGAGTTCAATAACCAGTTACTGTAGTGGTGAAAAAAATACTTGGAGAGTTGAGTTAAAGGGAGAGGCATGGCACGTGGAACTAGAACAATCTACCTTGGTGGATGAAATAAAGGGTTCAGTTCAAAATTCCAATCACCTGAAGAAGGCTGGAGCATACAATGGCTGAAACATTGTGAACATGGCAATAAAGATGAGGACAACAATGTAAATAATAGAGTAGTTATGTCTGTGGGAATTTTTCAACTTACAAAATAAATATGCATGCTCGTTCATATGGCTGTCCTGCTGGGAATTTTTATCTAAGTTATCAGCTGTAGAAACTAAAATG
>CAHIKZ030000869.1:1115000-1205000 GCA_903632075.3 Acanthosepion pharaonis
TCATTATTTACACTATTTACATTTGGACTGTTGTCCTCATCTTTGTTGTTGTTACCACAATGTTTTGACCGGTGACCCCTCTTATATTCATCAGGTGTACTCGGATAGATATACACCTGGTGATGACCAGAGAATATAATGGCTGAAATGTTGTGATAACAACAACCAAGATGAGGATAATAGTTCAAATGTAAATAATAAATAAATATGGAAAATTATGTCAAGGGATTTTTTTTTTTTCTTACCCCAACTTATATTTTATATGTGCAGTTTTTTGGCAAATCTTCAGTGGGTGGTTTGCAACTGTTGTGGAACTAGAACAATCTACCCCAGCGAGCGAAATAAAGGGTTTGGTTTGACATTCAAACAATCTGAAGAAGGCCGAAGCGTACAATGGACGAACATTGTGATAAATATGGCAACAAAGATGAAGACAATAGTCCAAATAATGTAATTAGTGTACAAATCGATTTCAACACAAATTTTAAACTAAAACTCCCTCAATTTTCAAGCAATCTAATACAAACTTCACTCAGTAAATAAATTGATTGTTTAACAGTCATTTAACTTGATAATTGAGTCCACCCATATAGTGAAAACCTGTGTTAATAATGAAAAATGGCGATTTTTACTGGTTTCTTTCTTATTTTTTGTTGATCTTTCAACCAATTTTCATCAAATTTAACAATTGCTTTATAAATGTATCATCTTTTACGTCCCTGGTAGCACACTGACAAATTCAAAAACTCCAAAATAATTGTGTTCTGAAGTGGGTCTTCATGTTGCCTGCTTTTTCCCTTCATGTCCTCGGGTTAACTTCAATTGAATAAATACAGACTACTACTATTATATTAGTAACTGTATTAATACAAAATGTTTTTTAAAGAAAGTAATTGAAGAAGATAGACTCTGTTACATCTAAACCTGATGCTGTTTTTGCTCCATTCTAATTGAATGTTTTTTCTGATCGATCAGCTGGGTATGGTTACTAGTGTACAATAAAATATTAAATTAATTAAAAAAAAAAATACCTATTCATTAGATGTAGTGTATATACTCATGTATAAGCTGTCTTCATGTATAGTGCATTTTTTTTTTTTTTTTTTTTTTACATGAATTTTAACTCCTTCAGTGAGAAAAAAAAATTAACTGTGTATAAAGCAACTGGCCACTGAAAATGCCTCATTTTTAACCTCTTCAAAAATTTACCTGTGTATCATGTGAGCCCCTATTTTTTTGCATAAAAACTGATCATAACTCGCAGTATAATATGGTATAATATTAAATTAATATTGATTTAAATGGTAAAAAAAAAGACAGCCCTAGAATTGAGCATTGAGAATAGAATGGGTAAAATGATTATGAAACGATCATTTATAATTAGGAAGGACCACAAGGACAACTTCCCAAATAACACGATTATTTCGATTATTAAATCCTACAAAGAAGAATGTAGGCAAAATCAATAAAAAAAAATACAAGAAAAAGCAAACCCATTTGCATGCCAGACATTGGGTGTCAATCTATGGCAACGCACAAAGGAAGCTATGGAATAGTTTAAAAACATCTGAAACAAAGAAAAAATCCACATTTATGCAATTTGACGTTATTAATTTTTACCCAATCATCATAGAGAAATTAGCATTAACCCAGATATGGGCATGAAGTAAAAGTAACGTTTGTGATAAAGATATATGTATGTATGTATGTGTGTGTGTGTATATATATATATATATATATATATATATATATATATATATTTTAGATATCACTAAGATATATCTTGAAAGGGTAATATGAATAATGACAAAAGGAAAATTTATCTTAAGTAAGATTTTGGCTAAGATAAATTTTCCTTTTGTCTGTATTCATTGACTGCAAAATCCTGTAAATTTAATTTTACAAGGTGAAAATGATCATTTACATTATTGTACATTAATTCTGATTGTATAAAATCATACTTATTATAAAACCCAGGTTGTGTGTGTGTCTGTACGTTTTTATATTGGATCGGATTTCCTACATTTTTCAACCGATTTCAACAAAACTTCACAGGACTACGTAAAATTACCTTGCGGTGGTTCTGTCAGCGCCAAAAATTGGAAAAACACAATTGTTTTCGCACAAAATCAATTTGAAAACACGATTAGGAGGCATCACGAGAATGAAAGGGGGTCAACTCATATTGAGTTATACTTAAAACCCAGGTTGTTTGTGTGTGTGTGTGTGTGTTCATTTATATATGGGATCAGATTTCCTACATTTTTCAACCGATTTCAACAAAACTTCACTTTTTTTTTTTGGCAGGTAGTGTTTCTTATTGTCTTGCACACTTTTTTCTTTATTTTTACATTCAGAATGCTTTAAAAATTCCATTTACAAGGCAATTGTTTATAATAAAATTCTATTTAATCGATAGACTCATAACGATTGAAAACAATGTTTTTGTTTGAGTTTGGGTTTGACCAATTCGTAAAAAAAAAAAACAAAGCAAAAAAAAATCTAATTAAGACATGCATGTCCGTCAACCTTAAACAATAATCTTTGTCAATTTTATTTTTCAGTCTTTATGATGGTCGATACTTGATCTATCTCTTACTGTTATATCCCCGAGACGCGTAAGCTCTACTGCTAGTATATATATATATATATATATATATATATATATATATAAATGAAAGACATGTTTAGTGTTGCTTAATTTTATTGATCAACTTTTTTCAAATTACAAATAATCCTTCTCAAATGAGGAAATTCCGTGATAAATTGTCCAAAGTTCATTTTAGAAGAATTATTGTCCAGACTTTCTTAAGTCATCATCAGGATAGGTAGAGACAAATGTAAGGAGTTTCTTAGTGAGTTTGGAAAAGTCAGTCAATAGAATTAATTGACACAAAACATCTACTGTCTTTGATGACATTTGCCTTCAATAATGTTTGTTGCCTAAATACACACTGTGTGTGTGTGTGTGTGTGTGTGTGTGTGTGTATGCATGCATATATGCATGCATATATATATATATATATATATATATATATATATATATATAAAAATATGAGAAAATAAGTCATTGTAGATATTCACTGATGAATGGCAGGAGGATTGCTGGAAGGTCTGTCTATGAAATTCTATGAAATCAGCTCAGTGACAAATTTTATATTTGTATTAATCCACACACACACACACACACACATATATATCACGCATCAGTTTGATTTACTTCGGAAGATTCAGAACCATCCACACGTTTCGTAAACACAGAATACTGAGAACGGGTGTACATAGTGTGCCATGAAAAATCCAAGAAGTCCGTTTTATTATTTAACCATAGCTGAGAGAGAGGTGGATTTATACCTTACTTTGCATGTAAGTGAAAGTAAAAACCTGACTGGAATTTGAACTCAGCTCTCGGATTTCTCATTTTGACTTCCTATCACACACGCACACATCTCCAAATGAGAGAAAGAACAGATGGAGTAAAAAAACACACTTTGTAGCATTTATTAATGTAAAATATTTTTATTGTAATTTATAATAAAAGTACAATAATATATATATATATATATATATATATAGCAGGTTTAACAGCAAAATTGTACATCCCACAAAATGTTTAATATTTAAAAAAAAACCACTAGGCTAATTGAGTTTCTTTTTTTCAGATTTTCAGGTAAGATGTTTAGCCATCTTGATACCATTTCTTGTAAGAATCACTGAAAAATTCTTTAAGTTTTTCAACTAGAAAGAGAATAGGTTAAAATCATTTTGTGTTAAACCTACTATGTCTTCCCAGCTGAGCAATGGTGAGAGGAAAAAGATCATTCAGGTCTTCAGTAATGGAATGAACATTCATGCCCTGGTTTCTATCTTCAAAGTCCATTCAAGAATCATCAACAGAATTGTGAATAAGTTTAAAAAAGCGGGAACAGCAGAGGGGGGAAAACTGGATCAGGAGGTCACAACAGTAAGAGGGGTCATCATTTCAACTTAGAGATAAAGAGATTAATTAGAAAAGTTGCAACTCGGTCCATAAAACGTGAGAGAGGAGTTTAGTTACAGACGTTAGAAGTATTGAGTTGAAGTAGAACTTAGAATGAACTGGAAATCCAATTCTAAACAGAAAACAAGGGATAAACCTCTACTCCTGTTCAAAAGACCAGGGAGGAGTGTGAATCAAAGAATAGGTGAATCCATCTACTCCTATTAAACAATCCTCTGAATCATTTATATTAGAACAAGCATTTTATACAAACTAAAGGATAGGCTGTTAGGGCTTAGTGTAATCTATAGATATATCTGTGTCATATATTATTGATACACGTGTATTTTTTTCCTCGTTTCACTTTTTCAGTCAATGTACACAATATTTAAATTTCTTTAATCAAGTTCTGACAAGTGAAGAGTGATAACCAGGTAACTCATTCTATAGTATTTTTTCCTCTTTTCATTTTACTTTTCGTATTGCCAAATATCATATTTGTTGTTTTCCTCGTAATTAACTTTTTTTTTCTACTTGCATTATTTACATTATTCAAACTGTTATCCTCAACTTCATTGCCATATTCACAACGTTTCGGCCGTTGTATTCTCCGGACTTCTTCAGTGGATAAAGACGTTGGTTAGATCCAGTGAATAGGCCGGAAGAGTTGTGAGTTCAATACCAGGCCACAAGAGTGGTGAACCAAAACTTTGAAAGTTGCGTTAAAGGGAAATAACTGAGACCTCCGGAAGAGGCATGGTACATGGAACTAGAAAAATCTACTCTGGTTGACGAAATAAAGGGTTTGGATCGAAATTCCAATAATCTGAAGAAGGCCGGAGTGTACAACGACAGAAACGTTGTGAATATGGCAATGAAGATGAGGATAACAGTTCAAATAATGTAAATAATGCAAGTAATCATAATACCTCTTCTCAGAGATATAGATCTTTATTTTCTGTTTTTTTCCTGTTAAGTTTGCTACTTATTGTACACAAATGAAGCAACCTTTTACTCCATCTGTTATCTTTTCTTATTGTATTAGTCATTTCTATTATATGTCTTATCTTGCCCTCTTCTTTCATCCATGTTGACATCTTTCTGTCTCTTAGAATTTTCTCAAGTATTTTTCTTTCCACTCTTTCCCCCTCCATCCTTTTTTCATTTTCTTAATTTCCACATTTCATTCTTACGTCAAAGCTATTTAATCCTCGGACACTTTTAAGAACTGTTGGTAAGCTGCTTTTTTTTTTTTTTTTTTTTTTTTTATTGTATCTCTGTTTTAATTGCTTTCCATTCTGTTAATATCTATTGTTTTATTCCTGTCGTCTTTAATGTCATCACATGTCAATTACTTTTTGTTACTTTTATTATAAGCCTGTTCATTTTAACGTTTCTTTTCAGTCTTTCCTCATTTGTAATTTATCATTTGTTGTAATTCATTCTGATGAATTTTGATATTATTAAAACGTCGTCAGTGATTCGTAAATGATTTAAATATTTTCCGTTTGTATTTACTCCCATGTGTTTCCATTTCATTTTCCAGAAGATATTTTCAAAGTCCCCCTCCAAATAGAAATCCGTAAAAATAGTATCTCCTTGTCGCACTTTTTTTTTTTTTAATCTTCGTTTATTTGTATCTCTGTGTAGTCGAAATATTGCAGTACTATCATCATATACATCCTCAATGAATTTTATATAATATTCATTAATAACCGGCTCTTGGTGTATATTTAAGACTGCTGAGTATGCTCCTGAATCAAATGTCTTTTCAAAATGGTTGATTGCTTTATTTTGCTTTTGTTGTTTGTAAATCGTCTTTTGCTGAGTAACCACTTCTAGTGACTGCTAGCTTACGACCATACCACGTTGAAACACCGAAGTTATGCAACCTCGAACCTGCTCTGTACTTAGATAGGAGACCGCTTCGTAATACCAGATGCTGTAAACTTAGATGTGCGGGTGGTGTAATGGATAACGGCTCAGAATTGGATATTAGAGAGATGAGTTTCAATTATATTACGCACAAATAGCCTTGGGAAAGGTATGAATCCACCTCTTCTCCCCCTCTCTATGTGTTAAATAATAGGACTTGTATCAGTAAATCAATATTATCTCAAAAAAATAAATAAATAAATAAATAAATATCTTACAATCCCAAATATTTTCTCGCTTTAAATAACTTGCTAAAGGGTTAAGACATTACGACTGAAATTTACTTTTTTTTTAAAATTTCTTTGTGTTTCCGCGTGATAGTTCTGAATATAACAGAAGTCTGATTATGTCTTCTCTTAACAATTGTAGACGTGACCCCCAAGAGGTTTTGTTTGCAGATAGAATGAAACCCCTCATAGCTTTTAACAAGTCTAGCTCTCAGGACTACTGGTGGCTTTGTAATAGTGTTTTCTAGCCTTCTCTTTTCACTCAATTTCGGGTGTTAACTCCTATTGATAAATCAGAATGTTTTGCTCGTAAATTCTCTTCCACTTCTAGTCTTGATTCAGGTGGAACTGAGTCTCTGTTGCGTGATATGTCTATAACGGTAGAAGGGCAAAATGTCGAAACATAAAATGACGAAGGGATAAAATGTCGAACGGAGAAAGTGCCGAACGGAAAAAGAGTCAAACTGACTAAATAATGAAAGGCCAGAAATGTTGAAAAGCCAAAGTTTTAAAAGAATAAAATGTTGAACAAAGTAAAAACCAACATCGTCATTATTTTAAAATCTCTGTTCAAATAACCAATCAAGCTATTCTAAACTTTTTATTACTTAACTTTAGGATCATTTAACAAATAATGGCCTTAAAAATTATTAAGCCTCAATAACTATCGGTTAGCGATCTTATTTGGCGGGGTGGGGTCGTTTATTACGCTATGTTTTCTACCAAATTGAATTGAGAGTTTTATATATCTATATATATATATATATATATATATAATATAGCAATACATTTGGTAATTTTATTTTTAATTTTTTATTCAATTTTTATCTTTATATAAATTTTAATTTCGATTTTTTCAAAAGAAGCATTTAAATATTATTTAGTCACATTTTTGATATTTATATTTCTATTCGTACCGACTTAATGTTATATTTAATTTATTTACTAATCGAGTACATATATGTTAATATTTAAATAATATATATTAGAATCTATGTATTCATAAACTATTTTATTTATGATCAAATATAGATATATTAGTTTCATTTTTTTAATTAGCTTAAGGAAAAAGGTTGGCAATGTCTACAAAAACTCGTTATTTCATTTCTTTGATTTAATAAATTTTTATTTTTCAGGAACTTAATAATATTTAAATTTTCATGTATGCACAAAGGAATTGGGTCATTTAAAGATCTACAAGTTCTTGTTTTTTTTTTTTTTTTTAATTAATTTCCATTTTACAGTTGGTGTTTTATTGATTTCTTCTAATTACCTGAAATGTTTAGATGAGGATGCCTGGTTACGGTATTTAGTATTATTGAAGGAACTTTGGTGTTGGTTCCATCTTAATTTAAATTCATTCTTTGTACATCCTATATTGACTCTAACAACATTAGGATTCTCAATAGATGAGATATTGCATTGATAAACTACAGATTTTATACGACATTTATTATTCAGAGGATAATTTTCAGGATTTCTGCAATACATAATTTTTATTTATTTTTGTTTATTCTTATTTCAGGATCTATGTTTCTTTGATTTTGGTATAAGTATTTATTCATGATTTTGGCATTATGTTTCTTGATAATACTTTCTAAGTTCTCAGTACAACTGTAACTTATTTTTAAGGTATTTTTATTAAAACATTTTGCTGAGTTTAATATCGAGCAATGATTTTTTTAAAATTAAAAATAAATGCTAAGAACTATGAAACATAAATCTCATTGTTCTGTCCTATTTTATATATATATATATATATATATATATATATATATATAATATGACGTCACACATTATGAAACGGAGATAAAGTCCGACAATTATTTTAAGATATTTTTTGGGGGAAAATTTCTCGGACATTCGGGCCGGTAAATGTTGTTTAATACTGTTTATTATAAACAGAGCATTTACTTAAATATTTGTATCTATAAAAAGAATGTATAACATAAAAAATATCTTTTATTATATATATATATATATATATATATATATATATATATATATATTAGTTTTTAAGGTGTGCTATATTTATGGGATAAAGTGCTCAATATCATTGATAGAGCGTATTTAAATATAAAAGTGAACATTGAAGTCAGCACTCAGAGGCGACAATCTGTTTCATGCTAGACGCAATCGTCAGGTGCGTCTTGCATGAAACAGACTGTCGCCTCTGAGTGTTGACTTCAATGTTCACTTATATATATATATATATATATATATATATATATATATATATATGAAGTCATTTTGGATTTTATTGCGTATTAATTTTTTTTTTTCTCTGCAATAATAAATACATTAAGTTCTTTTTTGTGGATCACTTTAAATATTTTATATTATTAGGATCCACTTGGATCATATACCAACGGATTTATTACCTTTACTAATAAATATATATATATATATATATATATATATATATATATATATGGAACTATAAATATCTCACAACTTAGTTTATTTAATGTAGCTGATTTATCGTAATTGTTTTCCTTCATTCTTGTCACCCCCACCCCCCATCTTCAAGCACCCCTCTCGCCCCGGTGTTAACAAATGCTGGCTTTTATGCGTCATACAAGGTCGCGGCACATATTTTCAGTCATGTAAGACAACACCTAGTTCCGCGCAGAATGATGGCTGCCGTTCCCAGTACAGGCAAATCTTGTGTCGCTGAAGACGCGGTAACAGGCTGTTTTCACTACATTTACTTATTACTGTTTTAACGACGTCATAATTCGGAAGATATACAATTGTAAACCAAAGACTAAAAGGCATTTTTGATAGATACGTTAACAGTATTAAATTAGAATATCTTAAAGCCATCACTCACAATCGTTAATTTTATTTTGCTACATTTGTAATCTCCTCAAATAAAAAAAAAATATTTATATTTTTACCACAATTGTAATTTCTTCATAAATAAAAAATAACTCTTTCTTTACTGTAGTCTGAACGCAGATCCTTCTTCAAAAAGTTATCAATTATGTAGAAAGTTTTTTTTTTTTTTTTTTTTTTATTATGCATAGTCCCTTCTTCTCGCCTGCCTTCGCTATCTTCTGTAGGAGGTTTGTAGTTTTCTTTTTTGTGTCTACTATCAGCACAATATCATCCGCATATCTTATGTTGTTAAGATTGTGTCCGCCGATGATGAGTACTGATAGGATTTCCAGTTCTCTCAAAATTTCCTCGCTGTATAGGTTGAATTAGTCCGGTGAGAAGACGCATCCTTGCCTTACGCCTCTTTTTAATTTTGAACGCATTTTTTTTTTGTCTGTATGCAGGCGCTTTGCTGCCAGTAGAGATTTTTGATTATTCAAAATTATTCAATCTTTCTCGAATATGTCAAGGTTGTTGAGCAGCTCTGGCAGATCTGTGTGGCGTACTTTGCCGAACGCCTTTGTCTCGTCTATGAAACATAGGTACACGTCCTTCTGCATTTGTATTGCTCTTTCTGATAACATTCTGAGCATGAATATCGCCTTCCTTGTTCCGGTGTCTTTAACGAACCCGCACGGTTCTTGTCCTATCTCTGGCCTGATTCCGCAGCGCGCTCTAAGCTAAGCAGAGTATTACGAGACAGGAAGGTTTCGTTGGTAACAAAGAAAAGAATACTTGAACTGCTACGTTATATCTGTCCTCCTTTACGGCAGCGAATATTGGATGGTCTCCTCGAAGAGACTCGAGGTAACGGGGGTATGGTTCTACAGAAGGACGCTAAAGATACTATAAACCAAACGTGGGCAACGATGAGGTTTTGGAGAGAATGCAAACAAAGAGGAAACTTATACTCAACACCAGGAAGAGGCAGCTGAAATTTCTGGAGCATGTAATGAGAAAGGAGGGCTTGGAAAATCTGATACTCACAGGGCGGATAGAGGAAAAGCGGGACAGGGGAAAGCAACGTGTGACATAACATGCATAAGCAAATGGATGAAAGAACAGGGTCTGGGAGAAATAGCGAAAAGACAAAACTTATTAGGGTTACAAGAGACAGTAGCGAGTGGAGAACCATAATCGCCTACGTCCTGAAGGGACACGGTACATAAAAGAAGAAGAAGACCTCATTTTGGCAATGTTCTAGAGGCTCTAATCAACTCTGAAATGGTTAAGCATCTCACCCCACAGGGTCTTCTTTCGGATAAGTAATATGGCTTTCACTTCTCTAGGTCAACTGTTAATGTGTTAATGGTTATTATTGAAAGTCTATCAAACGTTAGATAAGAACAAATGAAGCTCGGACTGTTGCTTTGGATATCTCGAAGGCATTTGACAAGGAATATTGGTCTACTTTCACAAGTTGAAAAGTTATTTCTGGACAAATTTTTTAAGTGACTCAGTCTTTCTTATCATATTGCAAAATGAAAGTGTTCCTAAACAACCTTTTTCTAAATCTTTTTGCATTAATGCATGCATTCACCCCATGGCTCTAATCTTCAACACACGTTGTTCCTAATTTTCATCAACGATCTTCCAGATAGCATCATTTCTTAACTTGGTATCTATGCTGATGACACAACCATTTATTCCTGCCTTAATAATAAGTCTAAGCAGTTCAATAAGATCAAACTGGAAGCTGATCTAAAAAAATGGAATACTTTCTGTTGTTAACTGGGGCAAGGAATGGCATGTTAATGTCAATGTTTCCAAAGTGAAACTGCTGACTTTTAATTGTCTGAGAACCCTTTCTACCATCCATCAGCATGGTTAATGCCAACCTTCTCAGATTAACATTTTCCACTGACATGAAGTGGAAAGAGTATACTGAACCAATTATGAAGACTGAAGCAAAGAAAGATGGTTCACTGTGTCATGCTATACAATTTTTCTTTCTTTCTTTAAGAACTCAGGTAAACAGTTCTATCATCTTATTAGCCTTCTAATTCTTTTTGGTAACGTTCTAAAGGTTCTAATCAACTCTGAATTGGTTAAGCATCTCACATCACAGATTCTTCTTTCAGATAAGCAATATGACTTTCGCTTCTCTACGTCAACTGTTAATGCGTTAATGGTTATTATTGGAAGTCTATCAAACGTTAGATAAGAACAAATGAAGCTCGGACTGTTGCTTTGGATATCTTGAAGGCATTTGGTATATTGGTTTTCTTCACAAGTTGAAAGGTTATGGTATTTCTGGACGAATTTTTGAATTGATTCAGTCTTTCTCCATAAATCGCGAAATTAAAGTTGTCTTGAACGGCCACTCTTCTAGATCTTTTTGCAATAAGTGGCTCGATCCTTCCCATGTTTTTCCTAATGTTCACCAACGACCTTCTCGATGACATCAGTTCTCAGCTCGGCATCTATGCTGATCACACAACCATTCATTCCTGTCTTAATAGTAAGTCTGATCCGCCTGATAAGGTCAAATTGGCAGCTGATCTCAAAAAATTATCTAATTTTCTCATGGCTGATGCTAACCTCCAGGAGAGTTATTCATAGAGCCTTTTCGGAATAACATTTTGCGCTGAAGTGAAGTGGAAAAATTATATTGAATCAATTGCTAGGTCTGCAACCGAGAAAGTTAATTCCGTGTGGATAGCTAATTCCAGTTTTGTCTTTGAGTACGTTGTCCCGGACTCAAAGACAAAACTTACCAGAGTCGCAGACAAGAATTACTTCTTTTCTTATCTGTGGGTCACAGCGTACATTTGTGGTCACCAATAGGAATCGCCGTCAACCTAAGATATAATAAGATTTTGGAAAACCCGAATCAACCCTACCGAGAACCCCCCCCCCCGCCCAACCGAGGAAAGAAAAAAACAACAACAGTATGGTCGGTGTTACTCAACAAAACTAACGACTAGCGCCTGAAGAAGAAATGGGGTTCAGAATTACATATAAATATTTCTAAAATCCGTGCAAGTACTGAACTCATTTCAAATTGTCGAAATTCTTAACCTAATGTCGTAGCAATTAGTAACTGTTTTCACTCTGAATCACCTCATTATATTTTTAAACATTTCATTCCAAGCAAGGAAATAAAGCCACTAAGACTCAAAGAGCTATTGCGTGTTAGTGAATATGATAAGAATATACCATTAAGGAGAGAAGAAAATAAAATAAAAAAAGTATTAAGAAGAAAGAAGATAACGATTAGCATTGCATTTAAATCCTTGAAGATCAAAGTTGACTGAGAATTAAAAAAAAAAAAAAAAAAAAAAAAAAAGGAAGAGAGTTCGATAAGTGAGAAATGTGAAAGAAGATACTGTTAGCATAGAACTTACGGTTACATCTCGTCATTTCAACTGTAAAATGATGAGACCTATCCGCCAATCTAGTAGTGCGCTTAAATTCATAAAGTCTAGACAAGATAGCGGAAAGAAAGGCCAGGAGAATCTGACACACACAAGACATGATGAAAGCAAGAAGGACAAAGTAAAACACCGAATAGCCTACTCATGAAAGGCAATAAAGCCACCCGGACGCAAGGGAGGGTTACCGAGTGTGAAAGAATATGAAAAAAAGAAAAAAACACTAATAAGGAGAGAGAACAATAAAAGAATAGAAATAAGGAAGACAGAAGATAAGGATGGATGTTGTATTTAAATTTTTGAAGATCAACGATGACTGGGAAGTAAGAAGCCGGAAGAAAATTTCACAAGCTAGAAGTGTGATAGAAGAAACTGTTAACATAGAACTTACGGTTACATCTATCCGTTTCAACAGTAAAGTAATGAGACCTATCCGCCAATCTAGTAGTGCGCTTAAATTCATAAAGTCCAGGTCCATCAATTAGAATGTTCATCAATAGAAGCAACTGAATGTTCTAAACTATATATTTTTTTCTTTTTTTTTTTTTGAAATTTTGAAGATTTTTAGAGAAGTTTTCTCCCTTACCTTTGCCCATAGAGTCAACAACAGAGAAGGAAAAAAATGAATAAATATATATAAGAACTAACCCACTATTCGGTTCGATATTAGTCAAAACATTTACGTAGCATATATGGCAGCGAGACAAGCTTACCCATGATTTTTGTAGTATGTGGTTAATGTTTTGTAGATGGATCGAACGAATTAGTTATACTAAATAGCTGAAGGTTATTAGTTATACTAAATAGCTGAAGGTTATTAGTTATACTAAATAGCTGAAGGTTATTAGTTATACTAAATAGCTGAAGGTGGGTATAGATGTGACACTTTTTGACTTATTTCTTGATAACTGACTTATCTACTTACTTGAACTAGAATTGGTTAAATGACTGAAGTGAATCATTCACATAGGAATTATAAATAGTTACCCATGAGGCAGTTGAGTGCATACTACTTCCCGTGAGTCAGTAACACTACAATGACACCATTAGTAACTGAAGTGCAGCCAAGCTGTCCCATTTAGTCAGTCCAGGGCATCTATTAATTTTTCAAGACAATCTTTTTAGTCTGAAAAAAAAGTCTTATGCTGCAATTCCAGTCTGCGAAAACTTTATAAATAGAAAGATCCACACCTGCAGATAGTCACTAAGGCTCATTTCGTCACCTGGTTGATAGAGATACGGAGTTAAAAAGAAGAAACTGACTTAGAAGAAGGAAGTTGTTACAGTTGTAAGACTAGTAAAAGGTTTGAAAGTAGAGATAGACGTTTGCTCCAGTTATAAACAAAAAGAAAACGGAATCGTTGTCGTAAATGCCAATAATAAACACTTGTTTCTTATCATCAGGACGTTATTGTGATTTGAATTCATTTTCAGTACTACGAGCCTGTCGGGTATCCAATTCGACAGGTAAACACAAAACCAGTTGCAATTTAACAACATAACATGTCTAATTGCAACAGTGGGAACATATTACATCTGGTGTGGTAGTATTCACAACTGGTCACTCTCCCGAGAACCAACGAGATTTGCCACAGATGAATGTAATACGGTAGCGATAGTGAAGATTTCCTGGAGTCTTTGTAGCCTGTCGAATCGTCGGTTTTATAGCATGACAGCAAATGAGGACCTATTACAAACTACCAAATATTTAAGGCCATTTTTTCGATGGAAATTCTAAAGGAAAATAAAACATAAACACCATCATTTCATTACTTTGACCCCTGCCCTTCAACAGAAATGTGTAAATGGATGGCAAAACAGGGACTGGAAGTGGTAGTAAGGAGGCAAACATTGCTTAGAACTTCAAAGGACAGGAAGTTGTGGAGAGCCATCATCACCTATCTAACAAGCTTGTTTAAATGGATGGCAAAATAGGGACTGGGACGGATAGTAAGGAGGCAAACATTGCTTAGAAATCCAAAGGATAGGAAGTTGTGGAGAGCCATGATCACTTATCTAACAAGCTTGAGTAAATGGATGGCAAGACAGGGACTAGAAAAGTTAGTAATTAGGCAAACATTACTTAGAAATCCAAAGGATAGGAAGTTGTGGAGAGCCATGATCACTTATCTAACAAGATTGTATAAATGGATGTCAAAACAGGGACTAGAATGGATAGTAAGCAGGCAAACATTGCTTAGAATTTCAAAGGATAGGAAGTTGTGGAGAGCCATGATCACTTATCTAACTAGCTTGTTTACATTGATGGCAAAACATGGATTGGGAAGGATAATAAGGGGATAAAAACTGCTTAGTTCTTCAAAGGATAGGAAGTCGTGGAGAGCCATGATCGCCTACGTCCTGAAGAAACACGGTACATAAAAGAAGCATGTCACCTAAATTCAAAGTCACGTGACTATCGAGTCAGTTTTCTTTATCTTATATGTAATGAAGGGTTGCTAAGATTTACGAGCTGGTATTGCTCAAGTATGGATGACCAAAAACGACAAAGCCTAATATTACTCATGATGACAAAAGTGTTTTACCAATGTTGAAATGCTTTCACGTGATAGGCAACACACGAGTGAGTCCGTAATTGCTATCGAGTCGGCCGCCATTAAAAATGGCTCATTTTTAAACAATGCTTTTGCAACGAAGTTTCTGTATCGGTTTGTGTCGCCTGACACACAACCGCTGTCGATTCTTTGTGGCGTTTAATACAACCGTTTGTCCCCACCCCCACCTCCTGAGGGTCACATTCCTACGAATACCTGACAAATTTCATAAATGGCACACAGGACATCTTTCTCAATACACCGTACCTCGTGCAAATGACCTGACAAAGGAAGGCGCGATTTGCTATTGTAATAAAACGCGTAATCAGGCGTCAATATTGTGTGGACGCGCGTACACACACACACACACACACACACACACACACACACACACACACACACACACACACTTTTAAGTCCCTTCAGGACATAGATGTTTGTTCGCTTTATTTTTTTAATATTCGTTAATTATTATGAAGGAGCGGAGATACTGTATCTACCTGTGTATAAGTCGACTTATGTATACAGTGGGTTTCCTGAATTTTTTTGGCATGAATTTAACCCCTCCTGAAAATTTTTTCAAAAAAACTTACCTATGTATAATACGCTCCCCCCAATTTTTTTCATTAAAAAACTGATCTTAAAACTCGCACCATACTTAATTATATACGATTAGTTGGGTATCTCGAAGCGGTGTAATGGTTAACCAGCTTCTATCGCTTGATCAATTACGACTGAATAGTGATTTCGATCCTCACTGGGCGCCCCCTACTTTCGGCCTTGTGCCACATCTAAGATACGCATGTAAAATCCTTAAGGCACCTCGAGGCGGTGTAATGGTTAGCAAGATTGTCTCGCTAGAACAATTACGACTGAATAGTGAGTTCGATCCTCAATGGGTGCCCCCTACTTTCGGCCTTGTGCCACATCTAAGATACGCATGTAAAATCCTTAAGGCACCTCGAGGCGGTGTAATGGTTAGCAAGATTGTCTCGCTAGAACAATTACGACTGAATAGTGAGTTCGATCCTCACTGGGTGCCCTCTACTTTCGGCCTTGTGCCACATCTAAGCTACGCTTGGAAAATCACTATATACGGTTGGTTGAAATTAAAACAGAGGTATAATTCCTCTAAAACGTCAACTTTTCGGTCAAACCTTATAAAATATCGTTTATAAATGTTAAAATATAAAACAGATTGCGATTGTTTTTGCTTAGTGGCATATCAACACCTCTATGGGTTATTTAATGCCGAAATCTAAATATTTTGTATGCAATTTTATTTATTTATTTAATTCTTTATGATAATAATGGTTTAATGATACATGTCTTACTAATTAACCCATACCTGGAGGGAGAAGAGGTGGATTCATACCTTTCCTTAGGGTTTTTATGCGTTAGTGAATATAACAAATCTACTTGGAATTGGAACTCAGCTCTCTGATTAACAATTCCGAGCCACTCTCCATTACACCACCCGCACGTCCAAGCATACAGCTCCTGTTATTCCCAAGCAGTTACCCATCTAGATACTGACCAGGCTCGGCGTTGCTTTACTTCGGTGATCGTATGGGAACCCGTGTTTCAACGTGACCGTATGTCCGCAATAAAATAGAATTAGCAATAAAAACGAGGTAAAGAAAAGTTTCCAAGTAGACTCCAACGACCCTCAAGGGTTCATCGAAAAACTTATCGCTTAAGACGAGTTCCACCTTTTCTTTTTCGACAGTTAATTTCACCATATCTCCGCTTCGTCATACTGTATTTATATATTTTGTACGTGTCAAGACATTGTTCTTCAGAAAGAGAGAGGAGTCGTTTCCTGCTTTCCTTGGCTTTTCCAACCAAAAGGCGGGAGAGTCTAAGCGACATTACTGTTTAATCCATAGCTGAGGGAAAAGAGATGGTGCCAAAAACATTACAAATTGTATCACTGATCAGAACCTTTTTTTTCAAGATTTGTAATGATTGACCAATTTTCTTCGAGGTAGAAAAATATATTTTTCTTATATTCTTTTTTATGCCAAGTAGGCGATCATGGCTCTCCACAACTTCTTGTCTATTGTTTTTTTGTTATTACTTTTGATCTTTGTTCGGCTATCTCAATAACTTTTAACCCTTTGCTATCTCTTGTTGTCCTTGTTCTGCGTTCCATTAATATGCCATGTCGAGTCAAGATGTGGATGATCATGGCTCTCCACAACGTCCTGTCTTTTGTTTCTTTAAATAAATTTTGTCCTTTTACCATTCCTCTTTGCACTTGTTTTGCTATTCATTTATTTCTTCCTTTATGTGATATATCCATTCAAGACATGTGTGATCATGGTTCTCCACAACGTCCTGTCTTTTGTTGTTCTAAGTAAATTTTGTCCCTTTATCACTCCTCTTTGTCCTTGTTCTGCTATCGATTCACATAAATTGGTTAACTAGGTTTCTCGCTGTTTACTCCTGATTCTTCTGCCTTCGTTATATCCTGTGAGTGTTAAATTCTCTGAGCACTCTTTCCTCTTTATATATCCCAGAAAGACTATATCTCTCTTTCTGATCGTAATTTCATAGTTTCCTTGTTTTATTTTTCTTTCTCAAAACTTCCTCGTTGTTCACATTTTCTATCTATGTTATTCACAGCATCTGTTTGTTGCTTCAACTCTGTGAAAAGATTGTTCAGCATTCACTGCTACATAGACGATGGGTAAATACCGGGTGTAACAGCAAAATTGTCCACATTGTGTGACATCATAATTGTTCATTCCACAAAATGTTTAATAGCTAAAAAAACACTGAACTAATTGAGTTTCTTTTTACCAGTTTTTCAGATAAGATGTTTAGCCATATTGACACCATCTTTCGAAAGAATCACTGAAGAACCTTTTGAGTTATTCAGCTAAAAAATAGAACAGGTTTAAATTGTTCTATGTCAGCCCTACTCTCTTCCCAAATGAGCAATGGCGAGAGGAAAAAGATCATTCAGGTCTTCAGTAAGGGTACCAACATCCATACCCTGGTTTCCATCTTCAAAGTCCATTCAAGAACAATCAAGAGAACGGAGAATGTTTTAAAAAAGAGGGAACAGTTGAGAGGAAAACTGGATCAGGAGTTCACAACAGGAAAGGGATCATCATTTTAACTTAGAGCTAAAGAGATCAATTAGAAAAGATCCAACTCAATTCATAAGACGTTTGGTACGTGAAAGAGAAGTTTGACAGTCCAAAGAACAGTGAAAAAGACTTGAAAATGCAATCATACCTAAAACCTGTAAGGTAGCTTGTGACTCCAGGACAGAAGGTTAGAAGGTTAGAGAGGGCGAAGATAATCTTGATTAAGTTGGAACATGATCCTGGAAATATATATATATATATATATATATATATATATATAGTCTTAAGATGTGTTATATTTACAGGGTAAAGTGCCCAATATCAGAGATAGAGCGTGTGTAAATATAAAAGTGAACATAGAAGTCAACACTTAGAGGCGACAGCCTGTTTCATGCTAGATGCAATCGCCAGGCCCTGACGATTGCATCTAGCATGAAATAGCCTATCGCCTCTACGTATTGACTTCTATTTCTATGTTCTCTTTTATATATATATATATATATATATATTTGAACTTTATTTCAATCCTTCATGAGCTTCCGATCCTTAGCTATGATTAATTAATGATGAACATGTCCTTTTCATTTATGATCGCTTTCATCATGATTCTTCTGTTAATCTTGGAGAGTAATTATACATTCTTATGGCTCAAAGTAGAGTCCAATAGTGTTATAAAAAAAACTCGGTGAATTCCAGTAAGATATCTTTAATCATTTCTAAGATACAACATTTCAGAGCTTAATCTAACAATTGGACAATTTTGCTTTTAAACGATTTGGATAATTTTGCTGTTACACCCGGTGTGGAGCCTCTTCCCTTTAAAACTGATATACCTTTCGCCCTCCCCTTACCATCAGCTCAGGCATTTTGTCAAGCTGAGGCGTCGAAATGGATATGTTATGTATCTATTTTTTGACTGCTGTCAAAGGTAAATTTTAAATTTCTAATTCCGACACGAACACAGTCTATACACCGGGGTTGAATAAGACTAACGTACTTTCGGTGTTTGAAATAGATCTATATGCTCCCTCCCCATATGAGGTAATTTTGAATTTTGTTGTGTAATACTGAATAATTTGTTTTTTAAACAAAAAAGTATATTTAATCACATCTCCGTAATAGCTGCCGCGATATGTAAATAAAATTACTCGTTAAATACAAGATTTATCTCCCCTTGACACTGCAAAGTTGATTTTTTAATAAAAGTTATATATCTATTGATTATTGTGTTATTTCGTCTTTTTAATACAAATCTATCTATAAAAGGCAGGATGTGTATGTGTGTGTGTGTGTGTGTGTGTGTGTGTGTGTGTGTGTGTGTGTGTGTGTGTGTGTGTAACGAATGCACGGCCGCAATTTTCGACGGATTTGCACCAAAATTTACATGCACATGCTCCAAGTTAGCGGGAAGGCCAAGACCGACTTTGCATTTCCCAACTCCCATCGTTAGTGGAAATAATCGATTTTTTTCATGCTTCTACGGCAGTTTTCATATAGTTTGCGGCCATTTTCTACTGGACAGAGTGAGAGCCAATAGCTGGCTGCCACGAATAGGCAGGAAGATTCTATTGGCCAGCGTGAGAGCTAACAGGTGACTGACACAAATGTTAGCTAGCATGCCTAGCATGCAAAAAATATCGATAGCTGCATTCGTCACAAGTGGGAAAAATTTAAATCTGCATGGCACTTTACTCCAATTGGCTCATTCGCTTGCTTGAACTCAACGTTGCTTCTGATTCCGCAGAACTGGGTTGGGTGTGAAAAAGTATTTGTTGTTAACATTCTTTTTTCATTCGGTTTTTCCAGTTACGAGTCCTTTTTTTTTTTTTTGATCGTTTTGTGTTCATTTTGTTTAGTTCTTTTTTCGTAACAGATTTAATGTTTAGTATAGAGCTTAGAAAAAATTCGCAGTGTGAGATAGGCAAGAAGTAAGGCATGTAGCAACATCAGCACGGAAAAGGGCACTCCTTTAAAGGCAAGGAAGGGCAAAAATATTTTAAGTCAAGTGATAGCGATTGCCGTATGAGTCGTACGATTTTTGAATCAAGCACGGGCAACGCCGGGCCATGCCGCTAGTTATATATAGGATATCTTTGAATTATTATTATCATTTTATACTTGTAATGTCAGTTATTGTTCAGTTCCTGATGAGGCAGAGATTGAACAGCTGGATAATAGTAACACGTGTGTAACCAACTCCTACATCCATCATGCCATCTTCCCGAAGGAAGTAGTGTTTTTGGTATATATATATATATATATATATATATATATATATATATATTTATATATATTTGTATTTGCGATAGAAATAATTTGTAAAAAGGATTAGAAAGAAGTAAATCTACATTTTTTTTAAGGGATTATTGAAATTTTATTTAAGTTTCCACATGTTCTCCATCATTAGCAATACAAAGGGTAATACGATTTTGCAGTTCACGGAAAACATTTGCCAACTGATTTACAGTAATGCCTGAAATCACATTAGTTATTTTAGCTATACTTAAAACTAGGTACATTAAACTTTATAACATTTTTTACAGATTATATATATATATATCAAATTGTTTCGACATTTGGTTATCATACCGAGTTCGTATTGCTTTTCAAAATATATATTATTTTCTGTTTCATTCTTATAGTTATTTGTAGCTACTGTTCTCATCTTGGCTAGTATAGATGTTATTAAATACACAACGTTTCGGTCAAGTACCCACTGTTCATCATCAGATGTCCATTGTTTTGGCTGACAGGATATATCTGTTGATTATTTTGTTGTTTCCTCCCTTTCGTGCCAATTATAGCTCCTGGTTCGGTAGAAACGAACAATAACTGACGTAGAAAAATTATATTATTATTCACGCAGTACAAGACCCAAGAGCCATTCAAAGTAGATCTTTGCTGAATGAGGTTGATTGGACATATAAGGATGAAGTAAGAAATTCAGATTATGACGATAAAAGTTATATAACGACTGATACTGGCCGTGAAGAGAAATTCTCGCGACCAGGGAAGCATCATCTGGGGAGTTTGTTCCAGACAGTAACACTTCGGTTTAAGAAGATTTGGGAGTTGAACTTCCTGCTTACAAATGGAATACAATAGCCTAAAGAATTAAAGTTGCTTAGTGAATATAGTAATTGTGAGTTCAACCCCCGGCCTGGGCAGTGTGAACTTGGACAAAGTGGAAACAGAGGAAGCAATAGCAGAGCATCTTTCTCTTATTCTGAGATGAGGTATTGTAATTATTTACACTATTTACATTCTTCGAACTGTTGTCCTCATCTTTGTTGTTATATTCTCTTTTTTTTTCTTCCTGGGAAAAAAAGCATCAGAGCGAAGTAGCTGGGCGCCTGTCCCGCTTCTCATCTACACAAACGTTTGAGTGAGGCCGACTCAAACATCGGGATCAACTGCGGGAACAAATAATAAAGAAAGTTAGCAACATGCTGCCCCCTCTCAATGATAGCCTTACCTGCCATCATAGCTTTTGGACACACACAGAGTAAAGCAGGCCTTGCTGTCCACTCACAGAAACACATGGCAATTGATCCTTAACCAATCGAGCAAAATGGTTCAACCACATGTTACATCTGTCTAAAAGTTGACAAAACACCCGCAGGCCTTAGAAGACACACGTGTGTCCATAAAAGTTAAGTAACTCTTTATTTTACTGAGACCTCATTTATCATCCATGAGTTCAATATATATATATATATATATATATATATATATATATATATATATATATATATATATATATATAATTTGTATTCCCTTAATGCTACAAAACGGAAGAAGGTAAGAACATTGGAAAACCTAAATAAAAAATTAAACTTGATTCTTTCCACATGTGTTGCCTATGTGCGATCTGCAACAAAAAACAGGGTGATTGCATTTGAAACCGTGAAGTCCTGACTAAATGCAACACAACAGGTATTGAAGCCATCCTAATGAAAATCCCCCTCAGGTGGGCAGGACATCTTTCTTGTACGAGCAACAGTAGACTTCCAAAATAACTCCTCTTTGGCTAGCTTCTAACAAGCAGGCGACTCTTGCATTTCAAAGACAAAATCAAAGACAATCTGAAGCTATGCAGCATCCTCTTTTCTTCCTGAGAATACAAAGCATCAGAGGAAAGGAGCTGGGCGCCTATCTCGTTTCTTATTTACACAAAGGTTTGAGTGATACCGACTTTGGAACACTCTGACTGCTTGGCGTTTGTTTCGTAAAAACAATACGCTAGAATTAGCTGTTTCTCTCCGCCGAGTGAAGATAGCTCAGTGGTAGAAACTCTGACTGACACCAATTCGGTCGGGTTTCAATCCCGGTTTGAGGCATTCGGATTTCTAGTTGCACTGAGGAGATGTGATACAGCTAAAAAGTTCTGTTTGCGAATGACATAGATATTATAACAAAGATTGTTTCCTGTATATTTCTGAAGAATAACTTATATATATTTGTTTATACGTTATTTTTATAGATACAAATATTTAAGTAAATGCTGTTTATAATAAACAGTATTAACAACATTTACCGGCTTGAATGTCCAATAAATCTCAAAGAAAATATGTTCTCCAAACCTGTATCCTACACGAAACCGTCATATAGTCTAACGTGCTGTACCATTTAGCTACAGAGGAAGCGTCTGATTAGCAAGATCGAATTACTGCATTTTAAACTACAAATTTCCCATGATTTCTCTCGAACGTTCATATTTGCTTAAAGCGTATCTTCACGTAAACAAATGACGTCATATATTATGAAGTGGATTATGTGCGACAATCATTTTAATATATTTTTTGTTTATACGTTATTTTTATAGATACTAATACTTAATTAAATACTCTGTTTATAATAGACAGTATATATATATATATATATATATATATATATATATATATATATATATATATATATATGCGTATGTGTGTAAGTACAGACATGAATCTTGTAAGCCAGACGTTTTTTAATTCGATTAAAATTTTGTGAAAATATTCTATTTCCATTTTTGCGTTGTGTTCCTTTCAACCTTTCGTATTAAAAAAAAAAAAGAAAATGTATTATAAGTGGGGCATAAATCTCGTGTTGAGTTGTTATGACGAAATTTAAACTCGTGACCCTCGTCGGCTGACCGTCATTTCAAAGCCTTAAACCTGAAAATGTTCCAGTTTTTATTAGATGTTTCGTGTTATTGTACATTAAAGTGTTTTCATCTCTAAGCTTTAGGGTTGAGTCCCACAAAAGATACCGGGACTAACCCCTGAAGTTGAAAGAGACCCCTAAAACGGAGACATATGGTGAGCCTGAACTTATGTCATAGGATAATCTGATTAATCAGCTTATCAGGACAGGCTTCTCGAATCTTGTTGGCTGGGCTATTGTTTGTGTTTTGCCATGAGACTTGGATGACATTTGCGTGTGGAAAATAATAAAGACGTCAGAATCGTCTTCTCATGTAACAAGATCTTATGACATATAAATATTTGATAATCTTAAAAAAACATCTCAAGAGTCTTGGCTCCAGCAAGTCAACCTTCAAATAATAATAAATAAAAAAAAATTAAAAAAAACGTTTCGCTGATTTGGTCAGATTTTTGGAAAGGGGTCTAGCAAAACCTTTTTAAAAAACTGTCATTTTTTCTTTACTAATGTTTATTGAATACAAGGCCTGTAAGCGACTCAAGGTAGAGGTTTATTGAATGAGGCTGTCGTATGAACGTAAGAGGAATAATTAAGAAGTGCATATAATGAGGATATGAAAGATAGATTACAACTAAAAGTCGGAGAGGTTTAGATTGTAGTGATCGGTAAAACATCCCCTCAGGAGCCTGTTTCACAACATACAGGGTGCGGTATGAATACCTCCCACATTTAAAAACTTTAAAATTTAAAATGTGGGATCGCTGCATTAATATCGAAGCTTACCTTTTAAAATTTCAACGATAATTATTCAGCCGCCACTTAATTTAAAGAAATTTTGATGCGCGTAGGTCCTTACTTTCCGTACAAACAATTATTTTTATTTCATGGGTGACTTTCACTGGATTTCGCAAATGATTTCGATTATTAACAAATTTATTTCAAACTTATAAAAATTTGTTATCGTACAAGAAAATTCTTTCACGTAAAAAATCGTCGAAGACAATCGTAATAATGAAAACTTGGGAATCCAAAATTTCAAGATTGCAGGTCCGGAATTTTTTTAATTTGCTTACGGAGTCAGCCTGATTCCAAAATAGCAGGACATGTTGGGCTACAGCCTCTAGGAGTAAAATCGAACAAGTGTGACACAGTGACACACTGACGTTCGCCTTTATATATATATATATATATATATATATATATATATATATACATTACTTACATTATTCGGACTATTGTCCTCATCTATATCGCCATTTTTTTTTACAACGTTTCGGCCGTTGTATGCTCCGGCCTTCTTCAGGTGGTTGTAATGTCGAACTGAACCCTTTATTTCACTCACTGGGGTCGACTGTTCTAGTTCCATGTGCCATGTTTAATGGATGTCAGTTATCTCCTGATAATAACCCTCTGAAAGTTCTCCACCGCCTTAACCGGGTATTGAACTCACACACTTTGGGTCCTCAAGGACACATGGCACAGTGGATAAAGGCGTTGGTTAGATCCAGTGACAGGACACAAAGAGTGTGAGTTCAATACCCGGTTAAGGCAGTGGAGAACTTTCAGGGGGAAAATTAGCAGGAGATAACTGATAACTGACATCCATTAGACATGGCACGTGGAACTAGAACAGTCTACCCCAGTAAGCGAAATAAAGGGCTCAGTTCGACATTCCAAACCACCAGAAGAAGGCCAGAGCGTACAACGGCCGGAACGTTGTAACAAATATGGTCACAAAGATGAGGACAATAGTGCGAATAATGTAAATATTGTACATAATACCTCATCTCTCTCTCACACACACACACACACACACACACACACACACACACACACACACACACACACACACATATATATAGACAGCTTTAATAAAATTGTTTAAAGAGATTTCTGTTCAATTACACGATATATATATATATATATATATATATATATATATATAAAATAGAAATTGCTCTGTTTAAATAAACAATTTCTGTTCTGACTTAAAATAATTATCGGACTTTGTCCATTTCATAATATATATATATATATATATATATATATATATATATATATATATATATATATATATTGAGTTATTATATTACTTACGTGCAAGGTAAGTCATGAAAATGAAATAATAAAACGAACAAGATTGTTTAGCACCAGTTGTCAGTATTCGTGTTTCCGAAAATTGGATTGTTCTGTTTTCAGAAAGACATTAATATATATATATATTATATATATATATATATATATATATAAAACAACATTGAATTTACCTCAGGGCGACAGGCTGTTTTCCTAGCATGAACATAAAAATGCCTTAAAAAATTTGTCCATTTCATAATGTGTGACGTCATTTCTTTACATTTGGATACGCATCGAGCAGATATGAATGTAAATAATTATAGTTTAAAAATAAAAACCTTTAACCGAAACGCTCCTCTGTAGCTCAATCGGTAAAAGCACGTTAGGCTATTCGGTTCTTTAGGATACAGGTTCGATTCCTGTCGGAGGACGCATATTTTCTATGAAAATTTCTTGGACAAGGCCAGTAAATGTTGTTAATACTGTTTATTATAAACAGAAATAAATATTTGTCTAAAAAAGAATGTATAAACATAAAAATGTCTTCAAATAATTGTCGGACTTTACCATTTCATAATATATATATATAGCACTTTTATCGCTACCAGGGTTTTGCCAACCAAATCATCAGATGACACAATACATTAATATTAGTGACTAGAACTTTTATTAATTTTCATAAGAAGCAAGTATGATTTTAGAAGGTTGCTAATTATACCCTTATCCCATTTATACCATTATAACAAGGTATCTCCAAAAGAAAAGCGATATCAAATGTTTAAAATGAATTTTTCAAAATTAAAAATCTTTCTTGAAGCTTTTCTTTTAATTTACATTTCAGGCTAATAGATTCAATTTAATATTTCAAATAAGCAAAATATAAAAATTAATTTCTCGAAATTTCATCGAATTAAATAAGTGGGGGTAACAAATGTAAAAAAATATTTTTATCAAGATACTATTTACATTATTCGAACTATTGTCCTCATCTTTGTCGCCATATTTATTACATTCCTCTAATTATTGAACAATTAGGTTGTATGCTCCGTCCTTCTTCAGGTGGTTGGAATGTTGAACTGAACCCTTTATTTCGCTCACTGAGGTAGACTGTTCTAGTTCCACATGCCATGTCTAATGGATGTCAGTTATCAGTTATCTCCTGTTAATTCCTCTCTCCAAGTTCTCCACGGCCTTAACCGGGTATTGAACTCACACTCTTTGGGTCATGTCACTGGATCTAACCAACGCCTTTATCCACTGTGCCATGTTTATGCATTTCTGGGTATTATAAACCTAATGTCTTCAGCTTCTATTTTTACCAGTGCTCATATTGCAATTTTTGCTGTTATCATCACATGTTTTTACCAAAGCTCATATTGCAATTTTTGTTGTCATTATTGCTTTTCTCTGGCACTCCTTATTACTGGTTCCCATATTGTATTTATTTCTATGTTTGGTCGGCTCAGGTGATTTTTGTGGCCTAGCATATGTGCTGATTCCTTGTTTACAAATTTTCCAATGGTGTTCTTTGTCTATGATCTCAACCTGATCCCACAGAGGGCGGTGATTTCCCTTTTCTCTCCATATGTGGTCAGCCACGCCTGATTTTTCCACTTCCCCTCATGTTACAGCTTTCTGGTGTTCTTGACCCTTTATATTTCTTTCCGCAAGATTTTCTAAAAAAAAAGACATTTCTGAAATAATTTAATTCATTAAGTCTTGAAAGTTACATTAAAATCCTACAATTAGTTGTTTTTTGCAAGAATTTTCAAATCAATTTGTTTTTCACCGTAAAAAGACTAACATTTTCTATACTAATTTACGATCACTCGTTCGCACAAGAAAACAACAAAAAAATAACCAAAATTTTGAACATTCTAAAAGGATTAATATATATATATATATATATATATATATATATATATATATATATATATATCAAGTATGTGGTGCAGTTCAATTTACATTACATGAATCATTCATACAAAAAACAAATATAGAAGTTAATGATTTAAATGGCGAGAATACATCTTCGCAAACAAATTTAATAAAGTACATTAACCCCGAACCTGTAGATGAATGTTATGATCCCTGTTTATAAATTCCAGTTGCATAAGGTCTTTTTTTATTTTTTTACAAGCTTTCATCTGTTCCTATAGACATCATCAGGTATGGAAATAGATGTGTTTTTGTTTTTTACTTCCTGGCAATAACAGGACAACGAAAATATAGATGCAATCCGAAAAATGCATTTAGAAATGTGTTATTGTTAATTGCAAGAAATTTTTTTTTGGAGCGTGCGGTCGCAACGCTGAGGTTGACTTTTTAAATTTTAAGAATGTGCGTTTTTGTACTAATATGGTAATAGGAGAATTCTTTTGTACTGGTAGGTTTTTCAATCAATGTGGCATGAACTAAATTGTTCAATAATTAGAGTAATGCACGCTCAAAAAAAAAAAAAATTTCTTACAATTAACAATAACACATTTCTAAGAACATATTTCGGATTACATCTATTCTTTCGTTGTCCTGTTATTACCAGGAAGTAAAAAAACAAATCTATTTTCATACCTGATGATGTCTGTATGCACAGATGAAAGCTAGTAAAAAAATAAGAAAAGACCTTATGCAACTGGAATTTATAAACAGGGATCATAACATTCATCTACAGGTTCGGGGTTAATGTACTTTATTAAATTTGTTTGCGAAGATGTATTCTCGCCATTTATATCATTAACTTCTATATCTGTTTTTTGTATGAATGATTCATGTAAAATATATATATATATATATATAAATATAAAAGTGAACATAGAAGTCAACACTTAGAGGCGACAGTCTGTTTCATGCTATATGCAATCGTCAGGCCACATATGCTGTTATTTTTCTCGGCTATTTATATATATACGGGTTAGTGGTGCATTGTGGGTATTCTATTATGGCGGTTATTTTTTACCGGAAGTCGCTTTGTTTATTTATTTGGGTCAAATTATATTGCTCGTTTTTATTTTTTTGTTTCTTATTTTATTTATTTATTTATTAACGTAGTAAAAATTTGTTTATATCACATATTTAACAGTTTTGTTTTGGTTTGAGAATTTAATTAAAGCTATTTGTTCAATTTATATTTACACACGCTCTATCTCTGATATTGAGCACTTTATCCCATAAATATAGCACACCTTAAGACTATATTTCTTTATATATATATATATATATATATGGTCTTTCCTTTTAACAAAAACATTAAGATTTTGACGATAAAAACTTTGCTTTTATTAAATTTGGGGTGTTCTTTCATCATTTGTAGCAAATCATTGCGTGTACATCATTATAAAAGAGATTTTAATTTCCTATCGTGCTGACATTTGCCTGAGATATAAGAGGCTTGAGTGTCTATCGGCTGCCTTTTCAGAGGAGAAAGCAGACGCTGCGTTGGGCTCTCGATTACGTTTTTTTATAATTTCAAAAATATTTTTGCTACATTTCGATATGTGGGAAAACAGCTGTGTTTGTTTTTCATCCGGAACCAACCAAAAGGTTTCCCTCCAAATTCCGAGAAGCGAATTCAGGGCGTACCTGTAGGTTATAATGTAACACCTTTTACCGCTGCCTCTACCCGATAGTGTAACTACGTTTAGTGGTCCGATCCTTAGGGTCTTAGGACGATGTTTCAACCACGGGGCTAACTCTGCGCTGGTCAATGCTGACGCTGGTCCAAGCTGGTTGTTGGTCGCTGGCCGCTTCGATCCACACCAACTCTGTCAACGTTGTGTTCTTGATCTCAGAGCAGTGCAAGATCGAATGTCGTAGTAATCACAGCGCTGGTTCAAGCTGGGGCGAGTGCTGTATTAAGGAAAGAATATCTTCATGACGAAAAAATTAAAAGATTTATGGGGTTAATCTTCAGTTGGTTTATATAGCTCTTGGTACAGCAAAAATTAACCCTTCCCGCATCAATCTCTATAGTGGCACTTTGCCACGCCGAATAATTTAGGTTCAAATTTTTTCGGAATCAGGAAATCTGGTGGCAACTGAGGTGGATTCCAAAGGCACTCAGTACGGATTCTCAGCTAATGTCTTCGAGTTCTTAAAGCTATCTGCTTATATGCATCTTGGCCCCAAACAGTTTGTGTTGCCGAATATTCTTGGGATTCGTTGATTCTTCAATTTCCACATTAGTCCTAATAATGATTCTTTGTTCCTTATTTCTGCATTCTTAATCAACTTTATGAATTTGGAGAATTATCCACCTTTTCGGGAATAGTCACAAGGAGTGATCGTCTCCCAACTCCAGCCTTCTTCATTTCACATCTCGCACCACCACTCCACAGAGGCGGCCACCTTTTTCCTCCTTCATTCTCAGCATTCTACCTCAGTCCATCTCTCATGTGGGGTGGGCGGCACAACTGTCTTTGTGGCAATCTAATTTTTAAATCGGCGAAAGGGTGTAGTTTATTCTAATCATTAATTTTAATTCTCAAAGTAGAGGTAAAATTATCTCTCCATTCTTGGACTTACCCACCAGATCACCCTCTCGGCAATTACAGGATCTGTTTTCATAACTCCGACCCTCACAATGGGTTTGCTCCCTGTTTTCGTTTCCCAATTCGTTTTCGTCAAAGAAAATTCTCAAGGAAGCGAAAAAATTGTTCTCCAAATCTGTTTTCATCCACATGCCAGACTCTCGATAGATAATAAAACTTCAGGAGAGAAGAAATTCAGACGGTCCCATTTTCACCAAGGAAAATGTCTCCTCTCTCTCTCTTTCTCTCTACCAGCCTGCATTGCATTTTGAACTTAACCACTTTCTGCTTAGAATCTACTTTTAACCACCTCATGACCTCGGTGACACAATAAAAGGACTCCTTGGATTGAAGGAGTCGACGAACATCTGCTGTTGGAACCCAGGTCGCCCCGGCCCAGAAAGAAAAAGAACACAGAAAAAATTTGACAACCACCAGACGAGAATTGAAAGGAACATCAAAGTGCTTTCACATCAAGGAAAATTCTTCGTTTGGTGTGATTGTTCTATTCTTCGCTGTTATGAACTTTGCTTCGAAAATTGTACAAATTCTTTGAAAAGTATTCAAGGAAGTATTTTCTCCTTTTCTTACTTTTTATATGTAATTTTCTTCTGCATCATTATTGTTATGCACCTTTAAAACGGCACACATTTGTAAAAAGGCATTTTTAATTTAGATTGATAATTTGTAGATATTTTATTGGCCATCATTTAGCACACAAAGCACTTAATTTGTGAAAAATCTTTTCATTTTGTATGTTAACAATAAATTTGTCATTTGTTCCTAAATTCGGTTCGTGTCGTCTGTCGTTATGCCTTTATAAATTAAACGTTACCTCACTTGATTTTATTTACGTAAGTTTTTTTACCAAATAAAAAATTCCTTTAGAGATTTTGGTTCTGTATTATTGATCTTCTTTGCACACCCGACAGGAAATATCACCTATATTCAATAATGGTATCCCAAATTTCCAGGAATTGGTTCTATAAAGGCAGGTAATCTTTAGAAAGTTATTCTGCTTTATTTTTCTATTTGGGAATGGAAGCAAATCGTTTTATAGTAGATACCTCCACTTACTCGCCGACCCCCCCCCCAAAAAAAAAACCCAGCATAGCATGATAAAAAAAGCTCCGAATTTAGCAAAAACAAATTTTTATCATCTAAATATTTGTTATTATTAAGAAGAAAGACCAAAGTATTTTTTTTTATTATTTTATTAAATTTTTTAATCATTTCTAGCATGTTCCAAATTTTGGTTAAAATTTTCGTTTTTTTTTATGTCAACAGTCGACGTAACATTCACGATTAATATTTTTGCGCCTTTTTTCAGGTGAAAATCATACTGATTTGGAAATTCTTGCAAAAATCAAATAATTTTCCGATTTTAATGAAACATTCTAGGACATATTCACAAATGAATAAAATTATTTTTTTGCTTTTTTTAGAAAATCTTCGTAAATTTTTTTTTTTTTTTTTACATATGTTACCCCTTACTTATTTAATTTCATGATATTTCGAGAAATTAAATTTTAATCTTAAAATTTGTTTTATTAGTTAAAAGTTCTCCTTGGAGAATGTAAATCACAATTTTTTTTTCAAACTGCAAGTCATTTCCCGCAAATCTACTCCGAATCTTAAAATAAAAAATGCAATAAAACATTATTTAATTAGAAAAGTTTTTAATTGCTTTTATAAATAAGATTCCTTAAGAAAAATTGTTTTTCGATGAATAATGATTTTTTACAATAATTTTCGTTTATTTTAAATATTTAAATTATAATAATTTATAATATTATAAATCGTTTAAAATTCTCCATTAATTCAATCCGATCAAGTAATATTGTTATTAAGTGAAAACTATATTTACGAAACAAAAATTGAGAAGCTCAATAAAAGTCGTTTACCCTCAATATTAAAAAAAAGTATGTATATAAAATATTACGTAACTTGCCCCTGTTTGAAAGTATGATCGACCATACACGACATAATCAAAAAATAAATATAGTAAATTTAAATTCAGCATTCTTAAAATTAGATTACGAAGAATATTCTCCAACATTTTTAAGATTTCTGAGTTCTTAAAATAATAAAACTTATATAAAATTGCGCTCACTAGTCATTTTCTTAAATTATGTTCTGACAGATAAAGTCTCCGCAGAACAACAGTAAAGGTGTCGACAAGTGTATCATCACTTGTCAAGTGATCTACGATTGACAAGCGACGGTGATAAGCGCGTAATCACCGCTACTGTTTGTTTCAAAACCCATTTTTCTGTTATTAAAATAACAGAGAAATGGATTTTTAAAACAATCGATGGCGGTGATTACTTAAAGTAAATAATATTTTTTTCCAATCGGATCAATTATACTTTAAATCAGCTAATATTCCTCAAATAAAGTTTATGAAATGTATATTTTATTTTGGAAGATTTTCAAAACCGAGAATTAACTTCTGTTTACAAATGAATGAAAATGTGTCAAAAATCGCCGATTTTGCGAAAGCAAACAAAAAGTTAAGATTCCAGTGTATAATTTCTGTTTGAAATACACTTAAGTATTTTGCTTACTGGAAATAGTAAATTTAATCATTTAGCTTTGAATTAAAGCTAAAATGAAAGCTTCAAGAATGATTTTTCATGCTTAAAAATTCATTTTAATCCTTAGGTATCCAAAATTCAGTGGAAGTGCTTACTTTATAGTATCAAAAAGAATTAAACCATTTTGATAATTTTATAGAAAACATTTACGATATTTCCAGATTGAAATGATGTTTTCTTCATATTTCTGTTCAGAATTATGAAGCTTTTTGACTCTAGGGTCATCAGCTGTGTTATGGTGTCTTACCCACATTTGAACCGAATCGCTGCAGTCCCAAAGATCCAAATGGAAGATCTATTAAATTTATAACTAGAAAATTTGAAAATTTTAAACTTCAAAACGATTTAATTTATCAGAATAAATTATGTTCATCACAGAAAACCACCTTTCAGCTTCCACAGAACTTTCAACAATGGTATTAACTATTTAGCTATTATATATCGGCTACTAATCTATAAGATTATTTTCGGATAGCCCAACAATCGGTTCGCGAAGCTTTTATAATTTTAAGAATCGGTCCGCGTGAACTGGTGCGGACCGGTAGGATGCCACCACTACCGATATTATACCTTGAATTATCACTTGAATAACAAGTCTATTATATATTTTGGATTTATGTCCCGGATACAACTAAACATTGAAGAAGAATGTATCTTTTGAAGTTAAAATCAACTTGTGGTTACAATAGGTGGATAGTCAAGTGCCATATGAGATAGACGCTTGGGCGATCATGTTTCTTTCGATTCCGGACTGAATCGGCAGAAGATTTCCTCGCAATCGGCTATCGTTTCTGTGGTAGACTGGTTGACAACCAAGAATTCAGTTTGTTCTGCTATTCAACTCATAACTGAGGGGGGGGTCGATTTATACCTCTCCGATGGATATTTGTGCGTAGATAACTTATTCTGAGAAGTTACCCATTACACCACACTGTCAATCCTCTGTGGTTACCATATCGTCTTTTAAATAGAAGGGAAATGGAGATTGAAAGGAATTAGGGAGAGAATTAGAAGATACAGGTAAAAGGTGAGAGAATCCTAGTTATATAGGGAGGAATAAGGGAGAGAATAGGAAGATAGAAGCAGAGTAGAAGTAAGAGATAATGGACAATGTTCACTGTATTGGAAGGGAGAGAATGGGAAAGTGAAAGGATAAGAGAAGAGAAGAGAACATGAAGTAATGGATAATTTTACTTATATTGGATGGGACTAGGAAGAGAATGGGAAGATACAGTCAAAGGGTACGAGGAGAGCAGAAGTATGATGTAATGGATAATTTTACTTATATTGGATGGGGCTAGGAAGAGAATGGGAAGATACAGTCAAAGGGTACGAGGAGAGCAGAAGTATGAGGTAATGGATAATTTTAACTGTATTGAAATGGATAAGGGCGATAATGCGAAGATACAGGTAAAGAGTAAAAGAAAACTGAAGTAATGGATAATTTTAGTTGTATTGGAAGGGATATGGGAGAGAATGGGAAGATACAGGCAAAGTATAAGAGAAGAGTATAACAGTGAGGTAACGAAATAATTCCAACCGGAAATATTACGAAAAAAGAAGGATCATAGTAATGGTGGAATTAGCCGTTTCCATACAGGAGATGTTTGCCATTTTGTTGACCGAACAATTACGAATATTATCGGTCAGAATTTATAAAATCTTTATAAAACGTTCATTATTATAGCTCCTTCTACTACTGATGGATGTTTCCTTCCTAACCTTTTTTTAAAGTGGTGTGGAAAGCCAATATCTTGATTATGTACATGAACGTCCTTCACGTTTCCAGTTTATCACATTTCAAAACCACTTTCTTTTTTTTAAAGAAATGACAAAACATCCCGTGGGAGGTAGGGGGTAGGGGTGCTTGAACGCCTCATACGCCGTCGAATTTACAATTTTCCTCTTTTTATTCCTTTTTTCTTTCTTCTTCAGCCATTCGGCGTCCCAGTTATTTTAGCCATGAGTTTTCTTTGCCGGATTCCAGATGCAAACCGGGCCGACGTTTCAAATACCGATGCGGAGCTCGTGAAAATAATTATAGGGCAAAAATGAGTCAGGGGGGGCATTTGAAGGGGGCGGGTGGGGGGTGATAAATGATTAACAGATTAGAAGCAAACAGTGAAAGAGTAAAAAGTACTTGAAGGAGGGTCACCAGCAAATCACGAAGGGCAACGAACAGCGTCTGGGAAGAAGGTGCCACGCGCGCGCGCACACACACACACACACACACACACACACACACACACACACACACACACAAAGCGGAAGAAAACAGAAAAATAAAAAAATAACGTTATTACGTAAGGTGTAGTAGAATTCTTAAAGGACAACGAAGCCGCGTAAAATAAAAAAAAGGGGTCACGAGTTCGATCCTCATTAATGGAAAATATGAAATATTTGGCTTTTACTAAAATAAAATTATTGATTACAAATCTTCTTCAACGTCATCAGCTATATTCTTATCGCTCTGTAGTTGCAACATTGGTTTGCAAACCAGATGACGCGTGTTTGATTCTTCCTAGTAGCGAAGACGTTTAGACGTTTTAACATTTCCCGAGATAAAATGACTGATTATAGAGACTTTATCGTGTTAGAGAAATTGCCTTACAAAGTAATTATCTGAGTTCAATACTTTTGAGGATTTTCTAAGCGTAGCATTAGATATAGCAAAAGGCGGAAAATATGGAGCACCCAGTGAGGAACGAACTCACTATTCAATTGTAATTGATCTAGCGATAGAAGCTTGTTAACCATTACACCACGTCAAGGTGCTCAATGATTTTTTAAACGTAGCTTAGATGTGGCACAAGGCCGAAAGTATGGGGTATCTAGTGAGGATCGAACTCACTATTCAGTCATAATGGATCTAGTGATAGAAGCTTGTTAACCATTACACCACGTCAAGGTGCTCAATGATTTTTTAAACGTAGCTTAGATGTGGCACAAGGCCGAAAGTATGGGGTATCTAGTGAGGGTCGAACTCACTATTCAGTCATAATGGATCTAGCGATAGAAGCTTGTTAACCATTACACCACGTCAAGGTGCCCAATGATTTTTTAAATGTAGCTTAGATGTGGCACAAGGCCGAAAGTATGGGGTATCTAGTGAGGATCGAACTCACTATTCAGTCATAATGGATCTAGTGATAGAAGCTTGTTAACCATTACACCACGTCAAGGTGCTCAATGATTTTTTAAACGTAGCTTAGATGTGGCACAAGGCCGAAAGTATGGGGTATCTAGTGAGGGTCGAACTCACTATTCAGTCATAATGGATCTAGCGATAGAAGCTTGTTAACCATTACACCACGTCAAGGTGCCCAATGATTTTTTAAATGAAGCTTAGATGTGGCACAAGGCCGAAAGTATGGGGTATCTAGTGAGGATCGAACTCACTATTCAGTCATAATGGATCTAGCGATAGAAGCTTGTTAACCATTACACCATGTCAAGGTGCTCAATGATTTTTTAAATGTAGCTTAGATGTGGCACAAGGCCGAAAGTATGGGGTATCTAGTGAGGATCGAACTCACTATTCAGTCATAATTGATCTGGTGATAGAAGCTTGTTAACCATTACACCACAATGAAGTGTCCTGTTGATTTTGTAAGCGTATCATTAGATGTGGCACAAGGCCGAAAGTATCAGACATCCAGTGAGTATCGAACTCACTATTATGTCGTAATTGATCTAGTAAGACAACCTTGTTAACCCTTGCCCTGCATCGAGTATCCCAATTTGATTTCTGGAATGACAATATCGTGTCTCTTTGGCAAATATTTATAGTCTATTACGTCTGGACATGATTGATTCGTTGCCGAGCAGTAGAGGAAGTTGTTAGTGGCTTGCATCGAAAAAATTAGAATAAGGTATAGAATCCGAATCTGAAAACAACTTCAGAATTAATTCGAGCATTTTTAACGCCATTCATTTTGTTTTTGAGTATTTCATTTCCGAGGTGACGAATTGTCAATATTATGTATTATTTCGAACTAGTGTTCTCATCTTCGTTGATAAAGATGTTGTTATAGATACAACGCTTCGACCACGTACCCACTTTTCATCATCAGGTGTCCAATGATTGGCTGATATGAGATATCTGTTGATTATTGTGATATTTGTTCTTCTGTTATCAGTTATTTCCCATTCCTGTTGAATTCGTGTGTCACTACCCGATCCAAGGGTTGAACGCCTGACCACTAGATGACCGTAGCAGATGTATAGCCAACTCTTTTATGCACTACGCAAGTTCACTTCGCCGTGGTGCAATGGTTAGCAAGCTTGTCTTGCTAGATCAATTACGAATAAAACATAATTTAGATGAGTAATTGTTAATATACTTGTATTATTTTGAACTGTTGTTCTCGTATTCGTTGACATGTCAAAACCCATCTAACATTGAATATAAAAGGCTCCAAAAATACACCACTAATGTCCTTCAGGATGCTAGCTTTATATTGGTTATACATATGTCATTGTCATATAGTTATTTCGTTATTATTGTGACATTTTCTGATGTCAGTTATTCAAATTATTTATTATTGTTTTATTTTGTTATTTTTCATTCCTATAGAATTGGCGCATGTCGTGGTCATGAGTTCAATCCTTGGATCCGGTAGTGACGCAATAATTCAACAGAAATGAACAATAACAATTCAAAAGCAAATGAACAGTAATAAGGCAAATGAACAGTAATAAGGCATAGCAACAGTAATAAGGCAAATGAACAGTAATAAGGCAAATGAACAGTAATAAGGCATAGCAACAGTAATAAGGCAAATGAACAGTAATAAGGCAAATGAACAGTAATAAGGCATAGCAACAGCAATAAGGCAAATGAACAGTAATAAGGCAAATGAACAGTAATAAGGCAAAGCAACAGTAATAAGGCAAATGAACAGTAATAAGGCATAGCAACAGTAATAAGGCAAATGAACAGTAATAAGGCAAATGAACAGTAATAAGGCATAGCAACAGCAATAAGGCAAATGAACAGTAATAAGGCAAATGAACAGTAATAAGGCAAATGAACAGTAATAAGGCATAGCAACAGCAATAAGGCAAATGAACAGTAATAAGGCAAATGAACAGTAATAAGGTAAATTGTCGAACGATCACGTGGTCAAGATAAACACTCAGTTGTGGAGCAAGCTGAGTGAAGAACTAATTCAACATTGAGACAGAGAGCTATTTATGGTGCAATGGAGCATCTCATTATGCTAAAGTGGGATAGTCCATTGCTTGGGCTGTGATTGGCTGCTGGTACCTGAGTGGAAGTATTACTATATAAATACTAGCATGATTTCTCAGTTTGCAGGATATGTATTAAGTTACAACCTGCTTTATTTTTGTCTGCCAGCTGGACGCTAGTTGGAACTCTTACGCCGGTAAGTGCTTTTTATTATTGTTATTCTACATCTCCTTCCCCCATCGCGTGTGGGTAGTGGCCTTTGGGGAGGGATGAGTTCCTTTAAACCTGGCTGGTTGTGCGGAAGTAGTCTGGACAATGCCCGAGGGGTTTTTGTCCGTGTTATTGTAGACGGCTGAGCAGTGTTTGATGTTATTCCAGCGTCGACTGTTTGTTTCACTGGTGTAGGGGTCTCAGGTATTGCACTAGGTCTTGGAACTGGAATTGTTGGTGTATCCAGTTTCCTGAGAAATCGGCGATTTCGTAAGGTAATTCTACCTGATCCGTCAACTCTGATACGGTATTGGTGGTTGGGGAGGGTTTCAATGACCTGACCTGTTGTGTCCCATCGACGGGTTGTTGGTCTTTGTAGTGCCACTATTTGTCCTTTTGAAGGGGGTTTAAAGTGTGTGCTGTTCTGTTGTATCGCTCTATGAGACGAGCGTTCCGCCGGGACAGACTTATCTCACGATTTTGTGCTGCGGTTATCAATTCGCGTGTGGCTTATAGAGTGTTGGGTGGGATGGTATGTAGTCACGTAGTCGGCGGTGGAGTAGTAGTTGAGCAGGGGATAGCCCAATGTTTTGAATGGGCGTATTCCTGTATTGGATGCTGCACGGTTATTATCCAATGATCCTTGGGCTCCTGTGTTTGCAATTTACGATTCTCTTGGCTGTTTTGACAGCGAGCTCTGCTCGACCATTGGATTGTGGGTAACCAGCAGATGATAACCTTTGTTTAACAGCCCAGTCTTGCAAAAATTGCTTGAATGGAAGAGATGTGAAGGGTGGCCCACCATCACTGCTGAGTTCCTCAGGAGCGCCGTAGGTTTGAAATATGTCTCGGCAAATCGAAATAATCCTTGAGGCATTAGCTTCTCCGTGGCTCAAGTGGTATAGATTCAGCCAGCCCGTTAACCTGTCAGCGCATGCTAAGTAACCATGGTTTCCAACATGGAAGATGTCCATGACGATTTGCTGAAATGGCCAATCAGGAGATGGTGTCAAATTGATTGGCTCTTTTGGTTGACTCAGGGCAATTTTGAGCAGAACGTACAACCTGCTCTAATGTTACGAATTGAAGCATTCATCCCGGGCCAATAAACAGATTCATTGGCACGTGCCTTCATGCCAACTTCGCCTTGATGTGCAGAATGTAGGCTATGTAATATTTTGCGCGTTGTGAGGTGGGGATAACAATTCTTTGATCTAAGAGCACTAACCCGTCGTCAACACTTAGGCGGTGCCTCACTTCCCAATATTCGCGGATTTCAGGTGCAGTGAGGATGCGCGTTCTTTGGAATCCGTTTTGTATTACTTCTATTAATTTTTTTTGTATTGCGGGTCGCTGCGTCCCGCCGTACGGATAACGTCTGGTGAGATGAGCTCCAGGTTGTCATTTGCACCGAATGTTGCTAATAAGGTTTTTGATTTGACCCAGTCATCCATGTTGTCAGACTCTATGATGTCTGATTGAGAGGGTTCAGCAGTGAATACATTTAGGAGTGCGTGTGAGATGTCTGCTGGGTTACGAGAGACAGCATCGGAGGCTCTGTGCCATTTCCCAGGGCAGTGCTGAATGGTGAATCTGTACCTGAGGGTTTCTCCTTTAACCTGAATAATCGGGGGTTTTTGGATTTTACTAAGGTCTCTATCTCCGAATAATCCTTTTAGTGGTTCATGATCTGTAACCACTATGAGATTCGGGCAACCCATTACAAAAATCCGACATTTTCCAATGCCCATGCAATTGCTGCTGCTTCGCCTTCAATAGGTGCATATCTGCGTTCAGCATCAATGCAGAATCTGCTACCAGCAAATATCAGGCGCCAACCTTCAGGGCAGCAAACTGGGGCTTTGTCAGTGGTGCATGAGCAATACTTCTGCAGAAGTAGGAAGCCCATTCCGTCTTTGCTCCAATCTGGGGCAAGGCAGGTTATTCTTTCTTTTGAAATGTTGCGATGCCTTTTCGGACTAAGTCAACTATGACCTTCTTTGACTGCTGGAATGCATCCTCCAGGCTTTTATTCCATGTAAAGTGTGAGTCTCGTTTTACGAGATCACGAAATGGAAGCATGACTGGGCTTAGTGAATATGCCCAAGCGACTTGGTTGACCAGCCCAAACCATGATCTGGCATCGGTGAGTGTTTTTGGTATTGGGAAGCTCAATATTGCCTCCAGCATGGATTTAGAAGGGTTACACCAGAAGATGTTATTTGGAGGCCCCAAACTGCACCGTGTCTTGGCAAAATTGGAATTTTTCTCTATTTATTACGATGCCGTTTTTTTGCACAATGGAGGAGAAAATCGAAGGTGTGAAAAAAAGGCTCCTTCGATGTCAGAGTCATAGAGTAGGGTGTCATCCACGATTTTTACTTTGCGGGGGATGTCTTTTATTACTTCATCATATCTTCGGGTGTAGGCATCGCCAGATGCTAGGTAACCTTGTGGCATTCTCAGGTACATGAACCTTCCCCATTCTGTGATGAAGGTGGTGAGTGGCTGGGACTCTTTATCTAAGGGGATGGAATGATATCCATCAACAGCATCCAACACTGTTTTCTTTTGTTTAGGTGGCACTTGTAGTGCTAGCTGGAATGGTGACCCTGTATGGTGTGTTTCCCGTTTGCACTGTGAATTCAGGTGTTGGTAGTCTATGGTTCTTCGTGGTTTGCCATTTTTTTGCGGTAATTACCATAGTGCTACACCAATCAGCGGGCATGCCGACGGGTACTGGGGTTATGATACCCCTTTTCACATCTTCCCAAAGGGCCTGTTTACAGGCTCTTTGAAGTGAAAAAACACAGGAATTGGGTTATGTCTGGCTTTGGGGACTGCTCCTTCTTTGAGGTGTATATGTGCAGTGGGGCCAGACATCGGTGGGAATTCACCATTGTTCTTGAACGCCGTTTCGGCAAATTGATTCAATAGCCAATTCTTGAGCCTATCAATGTTTTGTTCTGTTGGAAGAAAAGGGAGTTTTTGGGGCGTGTTGGAAGTTGTCCCTCGACTTTGCATTGTTTAGGGCTCACGTCCGATTTTTTTATGTGTGCTTGTCGAGGGCATGTGTTGCATTGTTGTTTGGGGTAATATTGTAGTTGTTGGCTTCGGGAAGTCTTTGGACAGTATCCCTACATCAATGCAGGCTGCTTTGCTGAAGTATAGCCGCTGAATCTTTTTGCATATGTATAGGGCTTGTTTAGTTGTTCTTCCTTGGACGATGAATTCCACGGGGAGCCAACCCTGACATACAATCGTAAAGCCTCCCACAGCTCGGACGACTTTTCTTGATGGAATGAGGTTGTCGATAGTGAGCCCCATATTCGGAAGGTGCTTAATCTAGTGAGGGTCGAACTCACTATTCAGTCATAATGGATCTAGCCCACTGTTGTTAACCATTACACCACGTCAAGGTGCCCAATTTTTTTAAATGTAGCTTAGATGTTGTCAAGGCCGAAAGTATGGGGTATCTAGTGAGGATCGAACTCACTATTCAGTCATAATGGATCTAGCGATAGAAGCTTGTTAACCATTACACCATGTCAAGGTGCTCAATGATTTTTTAAATGTAGCTTAGATGTGGCACAAGGCCGAAAGTATGGGGTATCTAGTGAGGATCGAACTCACTATTCAGTCATAATTGATCTGGTGATAGAAGCTTGTTAACCATTACACCACAATGAAGTGTCCTGTTGATTTTGTAAGCGTATCATTAGATGTGGCACAAGGCCGAAAGTATCAGACATCCAGTGAGTATCGAACTCACTATTATGTCGTAATTGATCTAGTAAGACAACCTTGTTAACCCTTGCCCTGCATCGAGTATCCCAATTTGATTTCTGGAATGACAATATCGTGTCTCTTTGGCAAATATTTATAGTCTATTACGTCTGGACATGATTGATTCGTTGCCGAGCAGTAGAGGAAGTTGTTAGTGGCTTGCATCGAAAAAAATTAGAATAAGGTATAGAATCCGAATCTGAAAACAACTTCAGAATTAATTCGAGCATTTTTAACGCCATTCATTTTGTTTTTGAGTATTTCATTTCCGAGGTGACGAATTGTCAATATTATGTATTATTTCGAACTAGTGTTCTCATCTTCGTTGATAAAGATGTTTTATAGATACAACGCTTCGACCACGTACCCACTTTTCATCATCAGGTGTCCAATGATTGGCTGATATGAGATATCTGTTGATTATTGTGATATTTGTTCTTCTGTTATCAGTTATTTCCCATTCCTGTTGAATTCGTGTGTCACTACCCGATCCAAGGGTTGAACGCCTGACCACTAGATGACCGTAGCAGATGTATAGCCAACTCTTTTATGCACTACGCAAGTTCACTTCGCCGTGGTGCAATGGTTAGCTAAAGCTTGTCGGACTAGATCAATTGAATAAAACATAATTTAGATGAGTAATTGTTAATATACTTGTATTATTTTGAACTGTTGTTCTCGTATTCGTTGACATGTCAAAAACCCATCTAACATTGAATATAAAAGGCTCCAAAAATACACCACTAATGTCCTTCAGGATGCTAGCTTTATATTGGTTATACATATGTCATTGTCATATAGTTATTTGTTATTATTGTGACATTTTTGATGTCAGTTATTCAAATTATTTATTATTGTTTTATTTTGTTATTTTCATTCCTATAGAATTGGCGCATGTCGTGGTCATGAGTTCAATCCTTGGATCCGGTAGTGACGCAATAATTCAACAGAAATGAACAATAACAATTCAAAGCAAATGAACAGTAATAAGGCAAATGAACAGTAATAAGGCATCAACAGTAATAAGGCAAATGAACAGTAATAAGGCAAATGAACAGTAATAAGGCATTGCAACAGTAATAAGGCAAATGAACAGTAATAAGGCAAATGAACAGTAATAAGGCATAGCAACAGCAATAAGGCAAATGAACAGTAATAAGGCAAATGAACAGTAATAAGGCATAGCAACAGTAATAAGGCAAATGAACAGTAATAAGGCATAGCAACAGTAATAAGGCAAATGAACAGTAATAAGGCAAATGAACAGTAATAAGGCATAGCAACAGCAATAAGGCAAATGAACAGTAATAAGGCAAATGAACAGTAATAAGGCATAGCAACAGCAATAAGGCAAATGAACAGTAATAAGGCAAATGAACAGTAATAAGGTAAATTGTCGAACGATCACGTGGTCAAGATAAACACTCAGTTGTGGAGCAAGCTGAGTGAAGAACTAATTCAACATTGAGACAGAGAGCTATTTATGGTGCAATGGAGCATCTCATTATGCTAAAGTGGGATAGTCCATTGCTTGGGCTGTGATTGGCTGCTGGTACCTGGTGGAAGTATTACTATATAAATACTAGCATGATTTTCTCAGTTTGCAGGATATGTATTAAGTTACAACCTGCTTTATTTTTTTGTCTGCCAGCTGGACGCTAGTTGGAACTCTTACGCCGGTAAGTGCTTTTTATTATTGTTATTCTACATCTCCTTCCCCCCATCGCGTGTGGGTAGTGGCCTTTGGGGAGGGATGAGTTCCTTTAAACCTGGCTGGTTGTGCGGAAGTAGTCTGGACAATGCCCGAGGGTTTTTGTCCGTGTTAAATCAGACGGCTGAGCAGTGTTTGATGTTATTCAGCGTCGACTGTTTGTTTCACTGGTGTAGGGGTCTCAGGTATTGCACTAGGTCTTGGAACTGGAATTGTTGGTGTATCCAGTTTCCTGAGAAATCGGCGATTTCGTAAGGTAATTCTACCTGATCCGTCAACTCTGATACGGTATTGGTGGTTGGGGAGGGTTTCAATGACCTGACCTGTTGTGTCCCATCGACGGGTTGTTGGTCTTTGTAGTGCCACTATTTGTCCTTTTTGAAAGGGGGGTTTAAAGTGTGTGCTGTTCTGTTGTATCGCTCTATGAGACGAGCGTTCCGCCGGGACAGACTTATCTCACGATTTTGTGCTGCGGTTATCCAATTCGCGTGTATCTATATAGAGTGTTGGGTGGGATGGTATGTAGTCACGTAGTCGGCGGTATATATAGTAGTTGATAGGGGATAGCCCAATGTTTTGAATGGGCGTATTCCTGTATTGGAGGATGGCTCTTGCTGCACGGTTATTATCAATGATCCTTGGGCTCCTGTGTTGCCATTTACGATTCTCTTGGCTGTTTTGACAGCGAGCTCTGCTCGACCATTGGTGGGTAACCAGCAGATGATAACCTTTGTTTAACAGCCCAGTCTTGCAAAAATTTTTTGAATGGAAGAGATGTGAAGGGTGGCCCACCATATTCTGCTGAGTTCCTCAGGAGCGCCGTAGGTTTGAAATATGTCTCGGCAAATCGAAATAATCCTTGAGGCATTAGCAACTCCGTGGCTCAAGTGGTATAGATTCAGCCAGCCCGTTAACCTGTCAGCGCATGCTAAGTAACCATGGTTTCCAACATGGAAGATGTCCATGACGATTTGCTGAAATGGCCAATCAGGAGATGGTGTCAAATTGATTGGCTCTTTGGTTGACTCAGGGCAATTTTTGAGCAGAACGTACAACCTGCTCTAATGTTACGAATTGAAGCATTCATCCCGGGCCAATAAACAGATTCATTGGCACGTGCCTTCATGCCAACTTCGCCTTGATGTGCAGAATGTAGGCTATGTAATAGACGCATGAACGCGTTGTGAGGTGGGGATAACAATTCTTTGATCTAAGAGTCACTAACCCGTCGTCAACATTCCAGGCGGTGCCTCACTTCCCAATATTCGCGGATTTCAGGTGCAGTGAGGATGCGCGTTCTTTGGAATCCGTTTTGTATTACTTTATTAATTTTTTTTGTATTGCGGGTCGCTGCGTCCCGCCGTACGGATAACGTCTGGTGAGATGAGCTCCAGGTTGTCATTTGCACCGAATGTTGCTAATAAGGTTCAAATTTGACCTAGTCATCCATGTTGTCAGACTCTATGATGTCTGATTGAGACCGGGTTCAGCAGTGAATACATTTAGGAGTGCGTGTGAGATGTCTGCTGGGTTACGAGAGACAGCATCGGAGGCTCTGTGCCATTTCCCAGGGCAGTGCTGAATGGTGAATCTGTACCTGAGGGTTTTCTCCTTTAACCTGAATAATCGGGGGTTTTGGATTTTACTAAGGTCTCTATCTCCGAATAATCCTTTTAGTGGTTCATGATCTGTAACCACTATGAGATTCAGGCAACCCATTACAAAAATCCGACATTTTTCCAATGCCCATGCAATTGCTGCTGCTTCGCCTTCAAAGGTGCATATCTGCGTTCAGCATCAATGCAGAATCTGCTACCAGCAAATATCAGGCGCCAACCTTCAGGGCAGCAAACTGGGGCTTTGTCAGTGGTGCATGAGCAATACTTCTGCAGAAGTAGGAAGCCCATTCCGTCTTTGCTCCAATCTGGGGCAAAGGCAGGTTATTCTTTCTTTTTTGAAATGTTGCGATGCCTTTTCGGACTAAGTCAACTATGACCTTCTTTGACTGCTGGAATCTATCCTCCAGGCTTTTATTCCATGTAAAGTGTGAGTCTCGTTTTACGAGATCACGAAATGGAAGCATGACTGGGCTTAGTGAATATGCCCAATCGACTTGGTTGACCAGCCCAAACCATGATCTGGCATCGGTGAGTGTTTTTGGTATTGGGAAGCTCAATATTGCCTCCAGCATGGATTTAGAAGGGGTTACACCAGAAGATGTTATTTGGAGGCCCCCAAACTGCACCGTGTCTTGGCAAAATTGGAATTTTTCTCTATTTATTACGATGCCGTTTTTTGCACAATGGAGGAGAAAATCGAAGGTGTGAAAAAGGCTCCTTCGATGTCAGAGTCATAGAGTAGGGTGTCATCCACGATTTTTTACTTTGCAGGGGATGTCTTTTATTACTTCATCATATCTTCGGGTGTAGGCATCGCCAGATGCTAGGTAACCTTGTGGCATTCTCAGGTACATGAACCTTCCCCATTCTGTGATGAAGGTGGTGAGTGGCTGGGACTCTTTATCTAAGGGGATGGAATGATATCCATCAACAGCATCAACACTGTTTTCTTTTTGTTTAGGTGGCACTTGTAGTGCTAGCTGGAATGGTGACCCTGTATGGTGTGTTTCCCGTTTGCACTGTGAATTCAGGTGTTGGTAGTCTATGGTTCTTCGTGGTTTGCCATTTTTTTTGCGGTAATTACCATAGTGCTACACCAATCAGCGGGCATGCCGACGGGTACTGGGGTTATGATCGGCCCCTTTTCACATCTTCCCAAAGGGCCTGTTTTACGGGCTCTTTGAAGTGAAAAGGCACAGGAATTGGGTTATGTCTGGCTTTGGGGACTGCTCCTTCTTTGAGGTTATATGTGCAGTGGGGCCAGACATCGGTGGAATTCACCATTGTTCTTGAACGCCGTTTCGGCAAATTGATTCAATAGCCAATTCTTGAGCCTATCAATGTTTTGTTCTGTTGGAAGAAAAGGGAGTTTTTTGGGGCGTGTTGGAAGTTGTCCCTCGACTTTGCATTGTTTAAAACACGTCCGATTTTTTTATGTGTGATTGTCGAGGGCATGTTTTGCATTGTTGTTTGGGGTAATATTGTAGTTGTTGGCTTCAGGAAGTCTTTGGACAGTATCCCTACATCAATGCAGGCTGCTTTAAATATAGCCGCTGAATCTTTTTGCATATGTATAGGGCTTGTTTAGATGTTCTTCCTTGGACGATGAATTCCACGGGGAGCCAACCCTGACATACAATCGTAAAGCCTCCCACAGCTCGGACGACTTTTCTTGATGGAATGAGGTTGTCGATAGTGAGCCCCATATTCGGAAGGTGCTTAAGTCCCCGAGACATATGGTGGCCCCACTGTCAGGAAAGATTGTCATCCTAGTGCTGTGATTTCTGGGGATATTCTTAATTTGTCTGGGATCCGGTTTTGGCGAAAATGGAACAACATATGCATCAATTTCCCTTATCTGGCCTGTGTCTTTAGACGTATACGTGCCTGTCGTTTGATTGAATGTGATGTGGGCGATAAGTGTGTCCATGGCGGCTTCATTAGCCTCTAGGCTTTTTCCTGACCGCTTGAGCTGGTTTCTTAGCCCGGCATACCCTCGATAGGTGATTGGGCTTCCCACAATTACTACATGTTTGTCCCCATGCTGGGCATTTTAGCCGGCGTGATTCAGTTCCTGAGGTGCCATGCTGGTGGCTGCCACAACCTAAAGCAAGCCTGGTGGTTTGGTTTAACATTGCAGTTGCAATAGGTGCTGGTACGGATCGCCTCGTTGGCTTGTGGTGTACCCTTCTGTCTGCGGTATGTTGATTAGCCGAGCTGCAGCTGTATCTGAAGCACTGGCCATTGAGGTTTGGTCCCGCAATGCTGATTCAAATGCCTCAGCATGACGGATATTTTGTTCAAGGGATTTAGGTGCCCCAGCTTTGGCCAGTAGGTCAGCCTGGATGTGTGTCATTTGCTATTCCACGGATGATCTGGTCCTTGATGTATATATCAGACAGGTCATGTTCACACGAGGGGCAGGTAAAGTTACAATCAACGGCTACGGCTCTGAGGCGGACAAGGTAACTTTGTATTGGCTCATCAGCATCCTGAGACATGGAGGCAAAAGCAAGGCGATGGACAAAAGGACTTGACCTCTGGGTGACCAACTCTTCTACCATGTCAAGTAGATTATCTGGATCAGTGGTAAAGAAGTCAGGGTGTGTGTTGATTATAGCATTTTGCACAGCCTCATCAGCACAATTGTATAGGTGAATGTTAGCTTGGGAGTTTGGCATATTTGTCATCTTGGTAAAGACATCCCAGTCAATTCGGAACTTCCTGAATTGCTGTGGTGTCATCTCGAGATTGAGATGAGGAGGTTGGCTGCTAGTGCCTGAATGCGGGTTGTCTGGGTGGTGGATTCCTTAGCCTGCTTAATGATACACAGGGCTTCTCCCATTAATGTGACTCCCAGCTCCTTAAGCATAGATCGATCCAGCATTTGAAGGCTCTCGATTGTCAGCTTCTCGTCCGCAAACCTTGTTGCATGAGTTTTGGCCGAGTCGGTGGATATGCCTGCTTCAATGAAGAAGAGTTCCCAATTTTCAGGTGTCATAAATCCTGTTCGCAGCGCCATGTCGAACGATCACGTGGTCAAGATAAACACTCAGTTGTGGAGCAAGCTGAGTGAAGAACTAATTCAACATTGAGACAGAGAGCTATTTATGGTGCAATGGAGCATCTCATTATGCTAAAGTGGGATAGTCCATTGCTTGGGCTGTGATTGGCTGCTGGTACCTGGTGGAAGTATTACTATATAAATACTAGCATGATTTCTCAGTTTGCAGGATATGTATTAAGTTACAACCTGCTTTATTTTGTCTGCCAGCTGGACGCTAGTTGGAACTCTTACGCCGGTAAGTGCTTTTTATTATTGTTATTCTACATCTCCTTCCCCCATCGCGTGTGGGTAGTGGCCTTTGGGGAGGGATGAGTTCCTTTAAACCTGGCTGGTTGTGCGGAAGTAGTCTGGACAATGCCCGAGGGGTTTTTTGTCCGTGTTATTGTAGACGGCTGAGCAGTGTTTGATGTTATTCCAGCGTCGACTGTTTGTTTCACTGGTGTAGGGGTCTCAGGTATTGCACTAGGTCTTGGAACTGGAATTGTTGGTGTATCCAGTTTCCTGAGAAATCGGCGATTTCGTAAGGTAATTCTACCTGATCCGTCAACTCTGATACGGTATTGGTGGTTGGGGAGGGTTTCAATGACCTGACCTGTTGTGTCCCATCGACGGGTTGTTGGTCTTTGTAGTGCCACTATTTGTCCTTTTTGAAGGGGTTTAAAGTGTGTGCTGTTCTGTTGTATCGCTCTATGAGACGAGCGTTCCGCCGGGACAGACTTATCTCACGATTTTGTGCTGCGGTTATCCAATTCGCGTGTGGCTTATAGAGTGTTGGGTGGGATGGTATGTAGTCACGTAGTCGGCGGTGGAGTAGTAGTTGAGCAGGGGATAGCCCAATGTTTTGAATGGGCGTATTCCTGTATTGGAGGATGGCTCTTGCTGCACGGTTATTATCCAATGATCCTTGGGCTCCTGTGTTGCCATTTACGATTCTCTTGGCTGTTTTGACAGCGAGCTCTGCTCGACCATTGGATTGTGGGTAACCAGCAGATGATAACCTTTGTTTAACAGCCCAGTCTTGCAAAAATTGCTTGAATGGAAGAGATGTGAAGGGTGGCCCACCATCACTGCTGAGTTCCTCAGGAGCGCCGTAGGTTTGAAATATGTCTCGGCAAATCGAAATAATCCTTGAGGCATTAGCTTCTCCGTGGCTCAAGTGGTATAGATTCAGCCAGCCCGTTAACCTGTCAGCGCATGCTAAGTAACCATGGTTTCCAACATGGAAGATGTCCATGACGATTTGCTGAAATGGCCAATCAGGAGATGGTGTCAAATTGATTGGCTCTTTTGGTTGACTCGGGGCAATTTTGAGCAGAACGTACAACCTGCTCTAATGTTACGAATTGAAGCATTCATCCCGGGCCAATAAACAGATTCATTGGCACGTGCCTTCATGCCAACTTCGCCTTGATGTGTGCAGAATGTAGGCTATGTAATATTTTTGCGCGTTGTGAGGTGGGGATAACAATTCTTTGATCTAAGAGCACTAACCCGTCGTCAACACTTAGGCGGTGCCTCACTTCCCAATATTCGCGGATTTCAGGTGCAGTGAGGATGCGCGTTCTTTGGAATCCGTTTTGTATTACTTCTATTAATTTTTTGTATTGCGGGTCGCTGCGTCCCGCCGTACGGATAACGTCTGGTGAGATGAGCTCCAGGTTGTCATTTGCACCGAATGTTGCTAATAAGGTTTTTGATTTGACCCAGTCATCCATGTTGTCAGACTCTATGATGTCTGATTGAGAGGGTTCAGCAGTGAATACATTTAGGAGTGCGTGTGAGATGTCTGCTGGGTTACGAGAGACAGCATCGGAGGCTCTGTGCCATTTCCCAGGGCAGTGCTGAATGGTGAATCTGTACCTGAGGGTTTTCTCCTTTAACCTGAATAATCGGGGGTTTTGGATTTTACTAAGGTCTCTATCTCCGAATAATCCTTTTAGTGGTTCATGATCTGTAACCACTATGAGATTCGGGCAACCCATTACAAAAATCCGACATTTTTCCAATGCCCATGCAATTGCTGCTGCTTCGCCTTCAATAGGTGCATATCTGCGTTCAGCATCAATGCAGAATCTGCTACCAGCAAATATCAGGCGCCAACCTTCAGGGCAGCAAACTGGGGCTTTGTCAGTGGTGCATGAGCAATACTTCTGCAGAAGTAGGAAGCCCATTCCGTCTTTGCTCCAATCTGGGGCAAGGCAGGTTATTCTTTCTTTTTGAAATGTTGCGATGCCTTTTCGGACTAAGTCAACTATGACCTTCTTTGACTGCTGGAATGCATCCTCCAGGCTTTTATTCCATGTAAAGTGTGAGTCTCGTTTTACGAGATCACGAAATGGAAGCATGACTGGGCTTAGTGAATATGCCCAAGCGACTTGGTTGACCAGCCCAAACCATGATCTGGCATCGGTGAGTGTTTTTGGTATTGGGAAGCTCAATATTGCCTCCAGCATGGATTTAGAAGGGTTACACCAGAAGATGTTATTTGGAGGCCCCCAAACTGCACCGTGTCTTGGCAAAATTGGAATTTTTCTCTATTTATTACGATGCCGTTTTTTGCACAATGGAGGAGAAAATCGAAGGTGTGAAAAAAGGCTCCTTCGATGTCAGAGTCATAGAGTAGGGTGTCATCCACGATTTTTTTTTACTTTGCGGGGATGTCTTTTATTACTTCATCATATCTTCGGGTGTAGGCATCGCCAGATGCTAGGTAACCTTGTGGCATTCTCAGGTACATGAACCTTCCCCATTCTGTGATGAAGGTGGTGAGTGGCTGGGACTCTTTATCTAAGGGGATGGAATGATATCCATCAACAGCATCAACACTGTTTTCTTTTGTTTAGGTGGCACTTGTAGTGCTAGCTGGAATGGTGACCCTGTATGGTGTGTTTCCCGTTTGCACTGTGAATTCAGGTGTTGGTAGTCTATGGTTCTTCGTGGTTTGCCATTTTTTTTTGCGGTAATTACCATAGTGCTACACCAATCAGCGGGCATGCCGACGGGTACTGGGGTTATGATACCCCTTTTCACATCTTCCCAAAGGGCCTGTTTTACGGGCTCTTTGAAGTGAAAAACACAGGAATTGGGTTATGTCTGGCTTTTGGGACTGCTCCTTCTTTGAGGTGTATATGTGCAGTGGGGCCAGACATCGGTGGAATTCACCATTGTTCTTGAACGCCGTTTCGGCAAATTGATTCAATAGCCAATTCTTGAGCCTATCAATGTTTTGTTCTGTTGGAAGAAAAAGGGAGTTTTTTGGGGCGTGTTGGAAGTTGTCCCTCGACTTTGCATTGTTTAGGGCTCACGTCCGATTTTTTTATGTGTGCTTGTCGAGGGCATGTGTTGCATTGTTGTTTGGGGTAATATTGTAGTTGTTGGCTTCGGGAAGTCTTTGGACAGTATCCCTACATCAATGCAGGCTGCTTTGCTGAAGTATAGCCGCTGAATCTTTTTGCATATGTATAGGGCTTGTTTAGTTGTTCTTCCTTGGACGATGAATTCCACGGGGAGCCAACCCTGACATACAATCGTAAAGCCTCCCACAGCTCGGACGACTTTTCTTGATGGAATGAGGTTGTCGATAGTGAGCCCCATATTCGGAAGGTGCTTAATCTAGTGAGGGTCGAACTCACTATTCAGTCATAATGGATCTAGCGATAGAAGCTTGTTAACCATTACACCACGTCAAGGTGCCCAATGATTTTTTAAATGTAGCTTAGATGTGGCACAAGGCCGAAAGTATGGGGTATCTAGTGAGGATCGAACTCACTATTCAGTCATAATGGATCTAGCGATAGAAGCTTGTTAACCATTACACCATGTCAAGGTGCTCAATGATTTTTTAAATGTAGCTTAGATGTGGCACAAGGCCGAAAGTATGGGGTATCTAGTGAGGATCGAACTCACTATTCAGTCATAATTGATCTGGTGATAGAAGCTTGTTAACCATTACACCACAATGAAGTGTCCTGTTGATTTTGTAAGCGTATCATTAGATGTGGCACAAGGCCGAAAGTATCAGACATCCAGTGAGTATCGAACTCACTATTATGTCGTAATTGATCTAGTAAGACAACCTTGTTAACCCTTGCCCTGCATCGAGTATCCCAATTTGATTTCTGGAATGACAATATCGTGTCTCTTTGGCAAATATTTATAGTCTATTACGTCTGGACATGATTGATTCGTTGCCGAGCAGTAGAGGAAGTTGTTAGTGGCTTGCATCGAAAAAAATTAGAATAAGGTATAGAATCCGAATCTGAAAACAACTTCAGAATTAATTCGAGCATTTTTAACGCCATTCATTTTGTTTTTGAGTATTTCATTTCCGAGGTGACGAATTGTCAATATTATGTATTATTTCGAACTAGTGTTCTCATCTTCGTTGATAAAGATGTTGTTATAGATACAACGCTTCGACCACGTACCCACTTTTCATCATCAGGTGTCCAATGATTGGCTGATATGAGATATCTGTTGATTATTGTGATATTTGTTCTTCTGTTATCAGTTATTTCCCATTCCTGTTGAATTCGTGTGTCACTACCCGATCCAAGGGTTGAACGCCTGACCACTAGATGACCGTAGCAGATGTATAGCCAACTCTTTTATGCACTACGCAAGTTCACTTCGCCGTGGTGCAATGGTTAGCAAGCTTGTCTTGCTAGATCAATCTGAATAAAACATAATTTAGATGAGTAATTGTTAATATACTTGTATTATTTTGAACTGTTGTTCTCGTATTCGTTGACATGTCAAAACCCATCTAACATTGAATATAAAAGGCTCCAAAAATACACCACTAATGTCCTTCAGGATGCTAGCTTTATATTGGTTATACATATGTCATTGTCATATAGTTATTTCGTTATTATTGTGACATTTTCTGATGTCAGTTATTCAAATTATTTATTATTGTTTTATTTTGTTATTTTTCATTCCTATAGAATTGGCGCATGTCGTGGTCATGAGTTCAATCCTTGGATCCGGTAGTGACGCAATAATTCAACAGAAATGAACAATAACAATTCAAAGCAAATGAACAGTAATAAGGCAAATGAACAGTAATAAGGCATAGCAACAGTAATAAGGCAAATGAACAGTAATAAGGCAAATGAACAGTAATAAGGCATAGCAACAGTAATAAGGCAAATGAACAGTAATAAGGCAAATGAACAGTAATAAGGCATAGCAACAGCAATAAGGCAAATGAACAGTAATAAGGCAAATGAACAGTAATAAGGCATAGCAACAGTAATAAGGCAAATGAACAGTAATAAGGCATAGCAACAGTAATAAGGCAAATGAACAGTAATAAGGCAAATGAACAGTAATAAGGCATAGCAACAGCAATAAGGCAAATGAACAGTAATAAGGCAAATGAACAGTAATAAGGCATAGCAACAGCAATAAGGCAAATGAACAGTAATAAGGCAAATGAACAGTAATAAGGCAAATCAACAGTAATAAGGTAAATGAACAGTAATAAGGCATAGCAACAGCAATAAGGCAAATGAACAGTAATAAGGCAAATGAACAGTAATAAGGGATAGCAACAGTAATAAGGCAAATGAACAGTAATAAGGCAAAGCAACAGTAATAAGGCATAGCAACAGTAATAAGGCAAATGAACAGTAATAAGGCAAATGAACCGTAATAAGGCAAAGCAACAGTAATAAGGCAAATGAACAGTAATAAGGCAAATGAACAGTAATAAGGCAAGTGAACAGTAATAAGGCAAAAAGTTCACAAACTAAGAACTGGTGTTGATACACAAAAACAAGTTCGGACAGGCGAATGTAGTGTTCTGACTTCAAGTCAAGACAGATCGGAACTGAGTCAGATGAAACAGAGAACCGGTCCATTTTATTGGTCAGGAAAGAAGTCCCAGCATGCATTTGTGTGCTCCTGCCTATAAAATAGAGATGGGAAAGTATTTTTTAGTCGTTCCTCTCAGGATTGAAACCAACAGTTGCATTGATAACTTCCCAGAAAGGAAGAAATTTACATGAAAGTTGCATTTGGCGACAGTGTGTAAACAATGAACACGGGATGGAACGGACTCCACATAGAGAAATACAAACGTAAAATAAATGTATAAAAGATGGCTACCTTAAACAAATGTTCAAATAATATGACATTAAAAGGGACCAATGCAGAGAGAAAAGATTTATAATGTTACATACCGGCGATACTATAGTAGGGAGGAAATATTTTGGTGGATAAGACAAATGTGACCCGCGTGCTTGGGTCCATGCTTTGTTGTGACGGTTCCGGTGATAACTAAAGGTTAACAGGAAGTGGTCAAAAACGGTGATTAATCTATAAATAACTAAACTGAAAAAAGAGACAAAGAAGAAGTAAAACTATACAGGTTTGTACTGTGGTAACGGAACACAATTACAAGAATATTTTCTGTTCTTTAATAAATATTATTTTATTATTATTTTTTTGTCTACAATGCGTTTCGACGTATTTCACGGATTCTGTACTTCACCCGAAATATTTGGTCTGCAATGTCAATAGAAATAATGGCTTCAGTTTCCCCAACAAGTGTTGGTTGATTGTTTAGCGGCATATCAACACCTGTATGAGTTATGTAATGCCGAAATATAAATATTTTGAACGCAATTTATGGGTTCAAGTACATATATTTTAAATGCAATTGTATGCCTTCAACTACAGAAAAAATGTATTGTGGATAGTTCTTCTATAAAACGTATTGTGGGTAATTTTAATGTAAAATACATTGTTGTTAATTCTACTCTAAAATTGGTATTGTTCGTAATATTTTTATATAAAAATGTATTGCTAGTATTTTTACTATAAAGATCTACTTTTAAAAATTTTATAATGTTTTGACCCCAGTTTGGAGGTTAACTATTGCCCATAGCTGGGACCCAAACAGGTGCTACCACCCCTGGTCATGGTGGACCTGGGAACACCAGCAATTAAGAGGTGGTTCCACGCTCCTCAAAACCACCGGATCAGAGGCCTTGCCGCCAGATGTAGTCTATCATCACACCCAGGACTAATATTTTCTGGAATACAAATTTATAGAAATTACCGTGGTCACAAAGTGAGGGTTAGGTCTATGTATTAATCGTAATACAGAAATGATTCCCCACTTTATATCAGAAGCCCTAACATGTGTTAAGGATTCTTTCTAGATTATTTATTATACGTGATCCATTTATCACTGTTTAAAATAAAACAATTTCTTATCTGCGGACGTTTTTCAATGAGGGGTATAGTACGCCCCATACAATAAACTTTTTTTTTCATTCGACATCCTGAGATTTAAAATTAGTCATTACAATCTCTTTACGTCGTTTTATACAGCAGTCCATTTGTTTATCCTTGTTAGATTTTGTCTTCTATTAAAAGTTGATTCATAAGTCATTTCTAATTTGGTGGAAAGTTCGAATAATGAAGGCATCATCCTAATCCGTTCCGATGTTTATCAGAACAGGCGATGAAGAGTCGGTTATATACAACAATGTACAACGTAAAAGTCAGTGGACTGATGAGGAAAGATTCTCCAAATCCGACCCCAAAAGCTAAGCTATATAGATTGATTTGTTTTTTACGGTTTATCAACTTTTTACAGGTTATTTAAAGCCGGAAAATATGTTTAGATTTTAAGAATTTTTATGGAGATACTAAAAATTGACCGATACAACTAACTAACTCATAGCTAGGGAGAGAAAAGGTTATTTGCACCTAAGTGAATATAAAGAATTTGTAACAGGAAAGCTGGGAATTCTGTAGCACATACCCTGGAAACACCCTGGCAACGAATTTTGGTTCAGTACGCACCAGCGTGAACTACGTTGAATACGCAAGCCTTCTGATATTTAGTCTATATAAAAATACACAATTTTGGCACAAGGCCTAAGGGGGTGGATGGGTTGTGACTGATCTTTACTGACTATCTTATACCTAGCTAATCAGATTCATGACCTAGTCACTTAGTTACAATTTCTACATTCACCACAAGAACTCATCCGTCACCAATCAATCTTCCAGACACCATAATACCGCATCCTCTCAAAGGGGTCCTACAAAACGCGCCCCATACCATAAAACATTGATCATTACAAAATTTATAATTAAAATTTATATAGATGACTAAAATGAGAGGGGAGGGGATGAAACCCGAAAAAAAAAACTAAATATAAACACAAAGTAAACTAAACATAACTGATGTTAGTAGGGCCCGTCCAACCCTCAAAATGAGAGGCCGCTGTATTCTGCCCATTTGGACAAAATCAAGAGGTTCTCTCGCTAAGGGAGTTGGGAAAGGAGAAAATAAATACGGACATAGGAAATATAAAAGCAGATCCAGCCGAGATGAAAAAGGGAAGGGCAAAACAAACTGGGGAGGTTGGGAATCTCAACTATACGCAAGCCTCCTCCCGACTCAACAAAACTCGCCTTTTTTTTATACGTTTTTGCCAAGCCAGAGAATTTGTATATTAGACAAAGCTTCCAGCCTCGATCTGACTCACTGACGCATGCGCCTCGTCATTCCAGCCCCGGTGTTCCGAGAGTCTGCCTCGCTAGCAATTCGCTCGCACATTTGGTCTATAGTGGGTTATTAGTTCTAGTGAAATGTATGAGTGTTGAAACAGATTAGTTTGATTTGGCCTTGTTAGATAGCCCACCTTAAGAAGGGTATAAAACAAGAAAATCAAATTGTAAAGTGAAACAACAAATTTATATACATATAAATAAATTAAGGTTTCTACAAATAAAATTAATGTATTTTGGTTGATACAAGGTCGTCAAAATGTTCGTAGTAGTCCATGGAAGAATGAGTTTATGTGTTTGTAGACAGGAACGTATGTGTTTATATATGTATATGTATCTACGAGCGTTATAGTACGGTAGGAATGTCTTTGAAGTAATCACTTAGTAGCATTACTGGCGGAATCAAAAATTGAGAAAGTTCCATCGACATAACTCATGTTAACACAGGGTTTATGGACCTTGTCGAACAAGAGTCGCTCATAATAGCCTACGAAAATATTGGCTAAAATAGGGCCCAAAGGACTACCCATAGCAACACCATCAGTCTGGATATACATCATATCATTAAAGCTAAATTCAACTCCTGTAGCCAGACGCATACACTCCAAAAATAGATCTTTAGAAATACTGGTCAGGCCCAAATTACCCTTATAGAGAATATCAGCACAAATGCTAATGGTCTCATGAAGTGGGAAATTAGTGAACAAAAGGACGATGTCAAAAGACACCATCAGTTTATTCTTCGTCTCAATTTCTAAATTTCTAATGAAGTTTGAAAAAAAAAAGGAGTCTGAAATATTATAAACTGAAAAAATATCTGAGACCAGATGGAGTTATTCAGCCAACCATTTGGCTAACTCATGTTACACGGGTTCCACCATAGACATGATAGGTCTAAGTGGTACCCCGTCTTGATGTATATATTCTAGGACGTTAAGACCCTGTAGGTCTAACCCTTTTTATAGATCTCCTTCGAGATAAGGTTACTCTTGTATACAGAGAGCAACCATCTCTGTTCTAGCTTCGAACTTGCTGGTATTATCATACGTACCAGCAGGACCAATTGTCTTAAACTTCGAAGAATCACTTAAAATATCGTTCATCTTAAACTTCGAAGAATCACTTAAAATATCGTTCATCTTTAACTTCGGAGAATCACTTAAAATATCGTTCATCTTAAACTTCGAAGAATCACTTAAAATATCATTCATCTTAAACTTCGAAGAATCACTTAAAATATCATTCATCTTAAACTTCGAAGAATCACTTAAAATATCGTTCATCTTAAACTTCGAAGAATCACTTAAAATATCGTTCATATTATCCAGATAATCCTGATAATCTTCTTTGTTTAAGTTGACAACGCCAGAACCTTCATCAGGCTTCGTGATGTACACGTCATCCCTTGACTTTAATGCTTTTATCGTCCGAAAATGAACGCTTTACCTGACAAAAAAATCTCACTCAGCAGTAAGAGAAGCATATTCATTAGACAATTCAAGACGTCTAGCCTTAGTAGCAGAACACTTATCAGAAGAGTAAGGAACATTTTTAATTAATTGAGAATAAAATATCTCAAGTTCAGTAAAATATGTTTCTTACAGATTTTAGAAGGTGGAATGCAAAAATCCAAACCCGAGAAAGAACTGACTTTTCAATCTCTGTAAGAGTGATACTAGAAAAATTGAAAATATCTTTATCAGAAAAACCATTGTCAACTCCAACCTTCTAGAGACGAGGTTGTTTAAATATTTCTTATCATTCTCTCACACTGATTTTTCCAAATGTAATTTGTTACTAGGCAAGTAACGAGAGAGACGAAAGAAATCCCCAAAAGTCATTTTTACCTCGAATTTTGCTTAAAATAAAACGAGCGGAAACATGAAAGAGAAAATCAAACAGTTTATCCAACTCATGTCTAATAAAGGCTTGCTCGACAGAGAAGGAACTGATTTTGATTTTTAAGAACCTACGTCTAACAAACGATGGTATAACATTTCAAGACAAACAGGACATGAGTAAAGATCTTTTTAACCTCAAGGAATTAATCTTGTGTCATAACCGAATAGAATGATTGATTTGACAGATGACATCTCTTGGGTACCTCCGACGGAAATATACAAAAAGAGATTTATACCCACAGAAAGAAAACACAAATTTGAACAAAATGGACGCCATTTTACACCTAAGGAACCTTTCAAACAACACTGAAAAAAAGTCACTCCAATATATATATATATTTGAACAAAATGGACGTTGTCAAATTGTAAAAAAAAATCAAGGACAAATCCATAATAACGTTCCATTTTATACACTTTTGGAACTTGTTTTTATACCCTTTTTTAATTATTTAAAAAATTTTGCAATCGCGTTCCAACTTTCCTTCCTCTTTTGTTATTATGGTTGTGTCTTTGATCGTTTTTACAATTTGCTAACGAACACCTTTGAAAAAGCATTGGTTGAAAGGTTGCTTACAAGTAAAATGACATCAATTTTATTCAAATATATATATATTATTTACATTATTCGGACTATTGTCCTCATCTTTGTCGCCATATTTATCACAACGTTTCGGCCGTTGTACGCTCCGGCCTTCTTCAGGTGGTTGGAATTTCGAACTGAACCCTTTATTTCGCTCACTGGGGTAGACTGTTCTAGTTCCACGTGCCATGTTTTATCTCCTGCTAATTTCCCTCTGAAAGTTCTCCACTGCCTTAACCGGGTATTGAACTCACACTCTTTGGGTCCTGTAACCAACGCCTTTATCCACTGTGCCATGTCTCTTTTAAAGGACTGCGGTCATCAGACTTTACTTCCAAAGGTTGAATTCTTTTTTGTTTCAACCTTTGGAAGTAAAGTCTGATGATCCGCAGTCATTTAAAAGGGCCGTGGTGAAATAATTTATTACATGTAACCTTAAAGTGGTCTGTTTTTATTTAAATTATTTGCTCTGGATTTACATTGAGCTCTCTGGCTTTTATCCTCCTTGGGTTTACCCATACGGATTACCTAGTTTTTCATAAACTATAGATACATAGATAGATAGTTTTGGAGTATCGGAACACCTCACAAGATCTAAAAAGATAAATAGTATGCTCTGTCCGAATGTTTTATATTTCCGAGCGCTTTCGGCTATAGGTATAAAGGTATAGCCAAAAGCGCTCGGAAATATAAAACATTTGGACAGTTCAGTATTTACATTAGTCGGACTATTGTCCTCATCTTTGTCGCCATATTTGTCACAACGTTTCGGCCGTTGTACGCTCCGGCCTTCTTCAGGTGGTTGGAATTTCGAACTGAACCCTTTATTTCGATCGCTGCACAGTGGATAAAGGCGTTGGTTAGATCCAGTGACAGACCCAAAGAAGGTGAGTTCAATTCCTGGTTAAGGCAGTGGAGAACTTTCAGAGGGAAAATTAGCAGGAGATAACTGATAACTGACATCCATCAAACATGGCACGTGGAATTAGAACAGTCTACCCCAGCGATCGAAATAAAGGGTTCAGTTCGAAATTCCAACCACCTGAAGAAGGCCGGAGCGTACAACGGCCGAAACGTTGTGACAAATATGGCGACAAAGATGAGGACAATAGTCCGACTAATGTAAATACTGTACATAATACCTCATCTCAGAAATATAGACAAACCCATTTCTTACACACCCTTTGTCCAGAAAAGAAAGCTCTTGTCAGAGCACAAGAAAATTAAATAAAAAGCTCAACCGTATTACCTTGTCTGTCGTTTTTAATGAAACATGCATAAAGGAAGGATTGCTGCCTAAATATACAACTATATATATATATATATATATATATATATATATATATATATATATATATATATACTCCTTTCGAAAATATATAGGTAACTATACTTGTTTCGAAAAACCTTCGAATTTTTGATTTGCCAATAATCAAATCAATCTCGAGGGAAAAAAAGGTTTTAAAAAAAGAAAGAGCTAGAAACATGAAAGTCTGTCGAAAAAAATCGCACAGATACAGGTTTGAAGCATAAAGAAAAAACCCCGACTACAACCAACTAAAAAGAGCTCAATACAACCGTAGAGCAGACCTAGATAAACCTAGTGAGCCAGACAAACCTACCCAGGTTCCACCTGTTTATCTATCTATCTATCTATCTATCTATATATATATATATTAGTAGGCATATGTTTATCTCTCGAGATAAACGTAGCGAACTGTTTGCTCAAAATTAGGCCCTCTACTAATGACCTCTCCAGGGCGCTGGCTTGGCGCTAGTATATGAAGGTCGTGCGCTTGCTAGACTACATATACAACCAACCAACCAACGCCGCCTCGGCTGTACTGACAAGATCTACGGGAATACAGGGTATTACTTTTGAGGTCGTCTTGGCTGCAGGAGTTGCCGGAAAGTTGTCAGTGTTGGCAGCCAACCGCCTTCGGGGCTGCACTTCGTGTTTTCTGTCTGGATTTACTTTCCATACCATGTTCTGTGTTTGATTGGAGTCCTTCCCCAAGATGGACTGCCTTCTTGGACTATCAAGCTTCATCTACCCGAAATATGATAATAATAATAATAGTAGTAGTTGTGGTAGTAGTAGTCCTCGGATTGGTTGGAAAATATTCCAGTGGGCTAATTGAAGGGATACTTAGTAGCCTATGCCTTAAAGAAATACAAAAAAAAATGGTCTCACGAGTACAGCCCACACCTTACGAAGGGATTAATCTATGTAAAATATATTTTTATTTATTTATTTTTTAATTGGTCAGTGTAAAATGTCATGATGCCATTTCTGACCTTAGGTCTCTGGTCGGGACCCGGAGAGAAATGTGGACATCCCATAAAGCAAAGGAAATAATAATATTAATAATTATGTATATATATTTAATATATTTTCTGTTTATACGCTATTTAAATATTAATATTATTTTAATATTTAAAAATATTAAATAATTGTCTCTCTTAATCGATATTTTAGCTTGGTAGTGGGGAGTGAAGGTGAGAGAGAGAGAGAGAGGGGGGATTGGGTAAATATAGGGCATAGAGATTCGTGGTTAGTAATGGTCAGTTTCCTCAACCAATAATTTACAGCGTCCGTCCGGTGTTAGTTCTCCATTCGCGGAGCAGATTTTCGTTCTGATGAGCTGAACATCTCGGTGTTCACGAAATAAAAATTATAAACGAAATGGATAATTAAAGTCTATGTCTTCTTCTTATCATTATAATGCTCTGTAATCTACATTGAGCTCTCCCTGGATTTATATCCTCCTCGGGATTATCCTTCCAGTCACAAACTGGTAAGACGTGTATATATATATATATATATATATATATATATATATATATATATATATATATATATATATCAAGTATAGGATTGGTGTATACGGAATAAATTCCAGTAACCAACAAATACTATTCTTAAAAGAGTGCTCAATACAGAGTAGAGCAAATGCAATTATTTATTCGAAAATTATAACATAAAAATGTTATAAAATCACTACAAAAATAGCCATTTTGTTTCAACACTTCTGGTGTCTTCTCAAGTGATGGTGTTGAATGTAGAATAAAGGATCTTAAAAGGTTCAAATCAATCAAACGCCTGTCACTAGAGGAAACACTGTTACAGAAGCTGGAATGACCAATCAAAATACAAGTATATGAGAATTAAAAAAACTTGACAACGAACTTAAGTTATAATAATTATTTAATGCTTTAATGTTAGGGTTAGACTAAAATAGAATTTATTCTAACTAATAAATATTAGATTATACTATAAAATTCAATTGACTGATTTGAACCTTTTTAAAACCCTTTATTCTACATTCAACGCCATCACTTGATAAGACACCAGAAGTGTTGAAACAAAATGGCTATTTTTGTAGTGATTTTATAACATTTTTATGTTATAATTTTAAAATAAGTGATTATATATATATATATATATATATATATATATATATATATATATATATATTATTAACTGTCTCAAACTGGTTTCTCAATCTTTCTGGACTGAGTATTCGTTTAATAATACAAGTTTGTTGAACGCTGTGTAATATTTGGATATTTTTGCCTCGCAGCCAAGTTCCTCAAATTTAACTGATAAATGCTTTAAAAAAGCGCTCGTTTTTCAGTCAGCAAAATACGAGAGATTTTACACGAAACCTCTGAACAAAATACCACCTGCACAATAATCTAACCAGGACCGAAATAACTTATTAAACACATGTAATAGTAATTTAAAAAAAAATACAAAAGCTGGCCTTGCTCGTGAGAACAGCTGTCCGCTAAAAGCACTAACCATTGTTAGTGATACGTTTTGCTCACTAATTAAACAAAATAAATGTATTCCGATCATGTGACTGTCTTTCTTGCAACCAATTGTTACTTCAAATGTAACAGCTGAGTAAGTACCGTTTCATCATGGATTTACTTCTTCTTCTTCTTCTTCTTCTTCAGGTATATATATATATATATATATATATATATATATATATATATATATATATATATATATATTGAATGAAGGATGCATGACAAATTAGTAAAATTTTTCCTGTGACGCCTTTCGTTCTTTTGGACTTAATCAGACAAAGTTTGTTTATGTTGGTTCGACTGCACATGCGCACGAACGAGAGACGCTGAGAATTTTAAATTTAGTAGAAAATAGATTTTTATTTCGTTTTATTGTATATGTTTTGGGGATCTATAATCTAGCCAATTCCATTTAGATTCTTTTTCATTTTGTTTCCATCACTTTTGTTATTCAAAATTCCACATTGTAATGACAGAAGATCCGCCAAGAATGGTGAAACGTTGTATGAACAACTTTGACGCAAATTTATTGTGGATGGTCTAGCGATTAAAACACTTTTCTAAACATATTTCCTCCCAAATTGTTCTTGATATATAAACATTTATATATCGTTATCTCATATATAGATTAGAGCTGGTTGATTTTTCACTTTCTTTATAAAATCAACATTGCACTCAATGTAAAAGATGGGCTTTAATGTGATAAGTACTGACATCAAAAATTAGATTCATAGCTTTTATCAAGTTTTGAGCATTTAGATATAAATATCGACTGACACATGGATAGAAATACCTAATTTCGATAGGTTTTTGCTTACAAACTGATTTTAAAATTTTACTATTTCAAAAATAAATCGAAATAAAGTTGATATTTTTTCTATTAGAGTCATTGAATGGAAAATATATTCAAACCAAAATTCTAATTATGAATCACCTCAAGCAAAATATGCTATTTTTCTTTTTACTATATTTGATAAGTAAAAACGGTAAAAAAAAATTGTAAAAGATTACAAAAAAGGCTACTCAATGATTAAGAGTTGTTAGATCATAATTAATACCCCCCCCCCAAAAAAAAAGATAAAATTGTATATAACACCATAAAACTATTGGGCACAAATTATAAGACAAAATGTTTTAAATTTGCATTGTTTATTGAAAATCACATTAAAACTACTGCACTGTAGAATATATTACATCATAACATTGCTGTATTATTCAGACTAATTTGAAGCAATTGAGCGTCTTATCTGATAGCACAATTAATTTACTAAAAATGTGCTTGTGCCATGTATCTTGTCTCTATACAATTTGTAATGCTTCAGTAAATTATAAATTTTATAAGGCTTTGCTATAAGGATTTCTCTGATCACCAGAACGAAATTCGAATTGTACGATTAAGTTTAAGTTCAAAATCGTAGCATTAGATTAAAGATTACTGAACTTTAAATATCAATTTTTACCCCGACATTGATGTTTCATGGTAAAATTTTTAGTCTTCGGAGGTTGTGGTTTAAACATTAAAAAATAAAAACGTTAAAAATAAAAAATGAAAATAAAAATAAATAAAAAAAAGCAAAATAAATTAACTCAAATAAATAAATAAACGACTTCCGGTAAAATAACCGCCCAAATAGACTACCTACAATACACCACTGACCCGTATATATAAATATCGGAGAAAAAACAACACTCATGGCCTGACGATTGCGTTTAGTATAAAACAGCCTTTCGCCTCTAAGTGTTGACTTTAATGTTCACTTTTATATTTACACACGCCCTATCTCTGATATTGAGCACTTTATCCCATAAATATAGCACACCTTAAGACTATATTTCTTCATATATATATATATATATATATATATATATATATATATATATATATATAGGCAGCGTATTTTCATTCAAAAATGTTTCATTGAATAATATAAATATATTATGTCTATTACTTTTTGTATTGATCCTTTCAATTGTCTAATAAGTTTCTTGATGTTAAGAATATATATATATATATATATATATATATATATATATATATATATAGGCAGCATATCTTCATTCAAACATATTTCAGTGAATAATATAGACATATTATGTCTACTTATTTTTAAACTGATCCTTTGCAATTGTCTAATCAGTTTCTTGATGTTAAGATGAAATTCATCAAGGAAGTCGTCATAGTTTTTTTTTTAACCCAAGTACTTTCGACCTTTTCTAAAATCATGCTGGTTAAATTACAAAGACAAACTAATTATAATTGCGATAAAATCTGCATTCTGTTGCGATGGTGATTTTTTAAAATACGCAGGAACTTGCTCTCTTATAGTTATTTTAGAAGTTTTCAATTTATCCATTTTAATCATGGAATTTTATTACAAAACAAGCGTTCCAATATAAGGAAGCTGACGGGGAATTGGTAGAAATATTAAATGGTATTAGTATATAAATCTTATATGCACTTTAATATGTTGTTGCTATATTCGTAATAAATTTTGTTCAGTGTTGGTTGGTTGATTTTGATACAGAGAATCTCGAGAATTTGAAGTTTTTGTTTATTATTTTCGTGGTGGAGTATATTTGTGATGTCAACAAGTATTTTCCTGTATTTTGAAGGTGGACAGGAATGTGTTTTTAGATGTTCTGCAATAGAACTTGTATCCGACAAATGAAGTGTAAGACTTCTTGATAATGTTGTAGTAGTCAAGACAAAATATGTACTTATTTTTTTTGTCAGAGATACAATCTCGAAAAGGACATTTAAACTGATATACAATCCCCCTTACATTGAAACGCTTTTTGAAAATGACTTATTATAATTTCATTATAATTTTAAAAACGGTCACTTTAAAAGTATATATTAATGTATACAAATATATTAAACGTCTTTTACCAGAGACTTTTGTCAGTACAGGAAATGCCGATTACATTTGAGTGTCCGTAAAACTATTTATATTAAGTCTCAGCAACCTTTTCTCTGTAAGAATGTAGTGATGGTGGATGGGACTTAATGGAATCTGCCTGTGATATATATATATATATATATATATATATATATATATATATACTATAATATTTTACATCGCTACACAAAAAAATTTATGTTTCGGAACTATAATGTTCCTTCTCTCTCTCTCTTTTTCTCTCGCGATATATATATATATATATATATATATATATATATAGAGAGAGAGAGAGAGAGAGAGAGAGAAAAGAGAGAGCACACACAGAGACAGAGAAAGAGAATTAATATAAGTAAAAGTTTGTCACTTATCTGATTGATGTTACCTTCAGCATTCCGACTCCAGAGTTTCGTAGACAGACCTGCCCGTCCACTCTTCAGGGGGTATAATCAATAATTGTGTATTTAGGTAGCAAACCCTCTTCTATACAAGTTTCATTAAAGACGACTGACAAGCTAATGCGATTAAGTTTTTATTTAATTTTCTTGTGTTCGCATAAGTATTAAGTTAAAATTCATTACCATCACAACGAACACAGTTACAAGAAGTTTGTCTTTGCACTTTATCCCTGAGGATGATCCCGGAGGAGATAGAAAGTACTTGGGTTAACAAAAACGACAGAAGCTACCTTGATGAATTTCAACTTAGCATTAAAAAACTGGTTAGAGAAATGGAAAGGATTATTATAAAAATAAATAGACATAATATGTCTATATTATTCAGTGAAAAATCTTTGAAGATATACTGCCTAAATAGCCCCCATATATATATATATATATGAGTTGAAGATCAAATATAGATCAGACGTGAAAAGGAATCCGACAAGATGATAAAATAAAATAAAGAACAAGTAGGAAACGTATCCCAATCTAAAATGTTTCACCTTTATTCCTGGCTTCGTCGGGAATCGAAACAGAAATGAAAAAAAGCAAAGAGTACTGGAATGTTATGATTTTTGGTTAATTCTCATTGGTCAGACACGCGTCACGTGTATAAACGTAATAGATAATATATAAATGTGTGTGAGGAACATTTTGGACGTTTAGGAGTGTGATAGTATAAGAGTGTGTATGTAAAGAAAGGCTTGTTTGTCTAGGTGTATGTTGGACGGTAACGTTAATGTAAGTGTATAAGTGTGCGTGTGAGGAATGTCTATAGATATCACCCACGTGTACTTCGGTGAAATATTGCAATACTTTTGTATTTGGTTGGATTTTTATATTCTCCAGTATGTGAATGTGTGTGTGGGGGTATGTCTGTGGTCGTCACCTTTGTGTGGACCGGGGAAATTCAGAAAGATATTGTAATATTCTAATTTTGGTTGGATTCGTAATTAAAGAATTTTTCATGCGTATTTTGGAAAAGGGTGTGTAAATTATAATTATTTTTATATATGAGAGAGACATATGTTTGATTCTTGAATAATGGGTCTGTTGAAAGAAATTCAATTGTTCATTGTCCACCCGACAGTTGAAATCGCCCACCGGTTTGCGATATCGCCAGTGTTGGGAAACCCTGTTATAAACTGTCGCTCCAAAATCACAAATTGATTTACCAAATATTAGAAATAACAACATGGCTAGCACATGTAGCTATTGGATTGGAAACAAATTTTCCGGAAAACTTTTATTAACAACAATAAACAACCTATCTGTCTATATTTCTGAGATGAGGTATTATGTACACTATTTACATTATTCGAACTATTGTCCTCATCTTTGTCGCCATATTTATTAGAATGTTTCGGCCATTGTACGCACCGGACTTCTTCAGTATCTGTCTATATTTCTGAGATGAGGTATTATGTACACTATTTACATTATTCGAACTATTGTCCTCATCTTTGTCGCCATATTTATTAGAATGTTTCGGCCGTTGTACGCTCTGGTCTTCTTCAGGTGGTTGGAATTTCGAACTGAACCCATTATTTCTCTCACTGAGATAGACTGTTCTAGTTCCACGTGCCATGTTTTAATGGATGTTAGTTATCTCCTGTTAATTCCCCTCTCCAAGTTCTCCACTGCCTTAACCGGGTATCGAACAGTTATAGCCTCAGGTCAATCTGGTAGTGAGTGCCACTAATTGGAAGGTCGGACGTGCTTGCGTCCTCTCACTCACTTCTCCTCTCACGGTATTTACTCTGTCTCCCCACTAGAACGAGATGTGACACAAGGTCTATTTTTAGGTAGGGACCCGAGCGCGTACGCCCGGGACAGGAACAAAAATTCCCCTCAGCCTCCGCAACCGACAGTTGCGCAGGCCTCGGTGCGAGCACCGATCCCTCCCTCTGGTGCAATGGGAGGGTGTGGCCTCGGTCAGCTGTTCCCCAGGGCTGGGCACCTTTCAGTATTATTTTCCTCAGTTGCCCCCTCTATCCTTTGACAGAGAAACCCCTAAGCACACTCTGTATAAAGACAGAGATGCAACTGAGAGATGACAAGTAGACGCGACCTTACTCAAAAAGAGTAAGGTACGCGCTCCACTTCTCCTCTCACTGTCCCCTCTCTCTCTCGTAGACAGTTGACTTTATAGGTACTTACTATCTATAGTGTAATCATTCATGGGGGTTACTGGTTATTCCATTACATCAATCATAATCTATTTAATATTTATATTTATCCTCCAAAAGATTCAATGTGTTAAGGAAGGCATATTTTTTCAGCAAGTTCATGAAGCTGTTGAAATCTCAAAGTGATTTCTTCCATCACTCTCTTCAGCATTTATACAAAGATAAAATGTACCAACACAAAATATTAGTAAAGGTTCATTTACTCGCCTGAAGAGATTTGTGGTGTGTGTTGTTCAAAGTAATAAAAGACAATTGAAGTAAATAGTTTTTTTTCTGCTTGGTGAGAGAGAGAGAGAGAGAGAGAGAGAGAGAGAGAGAGAGAGAGAGAGAGGACCGTGTAAGTCTTATTGATTAATAGCCTAGTGGAGAGACCAATATATATGCCATAGTTTAAGTTACTCAAAATCAAAAAGGTCCTCCAACTGCGTGTACTGTCTCAACAGCCCATACAGGCTTATATAGCCTAAACAAAAATGCCACTCCCATAAAAGTGTCACCCCCATAGAACTGCCGCCCACATTTATTCTTGTCAATACTGATATAAAAAAGTCGGTAGTTAAGCTCTTGCCAAACGCGCTGATGTTGATGGTGGTCTATCAGATGCTTTAGCCCTGCACAAGGAGCCTTCTTCTTTAAATTTTTGGTACCAAGTCTAAGTTTGTATGCCAGGTGGTGAAGTTTTTACAAACTTTGCATTGAAGTCACGCTGCACAGACTTGGGTGACATGTTCCGAGACGCAAAATGTCTTCTGTTTTGGAGGGAACGGCATGGCTCAACCTGAAAACAGAACAAAAATAAAACATTAAATATAAAATCTTGATCTGTTTCTATACATTCTGTGAAAAATTTGAGGTTATTTCAACTTAGCTTTTGCACTTAATAAGGATTACCATAAAAAAAAAAAAAAAACAAACATGAAAGGCTCAATAAATAAATGAATGGAATGAAGGTAAGTGTACAGGGATTCAGTATTTTGTAGAGCAAAATTGGATTCTAAATGGAAGACTTACCGCATTTTCCGGCTTACAAGACGCACTTTCTCCCTAAAAAATACGTGTGCGTCTTCCAAGATGAATGTAAAGCAACATCCAGGCTCAAGTAAGCTTGACGGTCACCCAATTGGTTTGACTGACAGGGATAATGTTAGCTATCTATCTAATTCAGCCTTTTTATATTATGTAACCTCTGTATTTAGCTTACATGTATTTCCATGAATATAAACCTTCCTGGGGCTGAGCCACAAGCTTAAACATACTCTGTTTATTAGCAGCGGTGGGAGCCTTTCTGCCCTTGACTAGTTTGCCATACAAACAAAATCGGACGAGTGATTAATGTAAACAATATATGGTGCCAGTATGTGAAGGTCGCATGGTGAATGTGTTGTTGTATGAAAATTACTTCTTTTTCTTAGAAATTTCTTTCCACTATTAGGGTGCATCTTCCAAGACGAATGTAAGGCAACGCCCAGGCTCAAGTAAGCTTGAACGATCACCTAACTGGCTGGACTGATAGGGACATGGATTTTTATGTTGAGTCATTACACTATAATGTTAGCTATCTAATTCAGTCTTTTAGATAATGTAATCTCAGTACTTAGCTATTTCAAGTATTTCAAAGACTATAATCCTTCCTGGAGCCGAGCCACAAGCTTAAACACGCTCTGTTTACTAGCAGGGGCAGGACCGTTTCTGCTCTTGACTAGTATGTCATTGCCATACAAATAAAATTGGACGAGGGATTAATGTAAACAATACATGGCTCCAGTATGTGAGGGACGCATGGTGAATGTGTTGTTGCATGAGAATGACTTTTATTTCTTAGAAATTTCTTTCCAATATTAGGGTGCGTCTTCCAAGCCGCAGCGACTTGTATGCCGGAAAATACGGTACTATAGAATAATAAAACAGACAGGACTAGTCATCTTTGTGATTTGGGATCAGATGGAACATAACACGAAGAGGACAGAGGCTGACTGAATTTAAGGAATTGGAGCATATCAGTATTAGCACAGCCAAATTATGTAATCTTTGCCTTGAAGAGAAAAATAAGTACGATTAACATTACAGAACGAAATAAACAAAAGATCAGAGCTAATTTCCAAGTACAGACACGAAAACAAATTCCTACTACTCTACCCAAAAGACAGACTAAATCAAATCTAATAAACTTTATTCGAAATAATTTAAATTAAATATATATTCTTTTTAGTTATTTAACCCCATGCAGGGCATTAATGCCACTAAGACACAAGGGGTTACTGAGTGTGAAAAATATAAAAAAGAAATGAATAAAAAAATCATCATCATCATTAGTCTCATGATTCTGCGTAGGTGGGCACCTGACCTGACCTGACCAGCTCCTTCCACGGGTTGACCCAAATCTTGTGAAGAAACCCTTGGGGGCCATCGATAGCTGTGCTAACACGAAGTCACAAGTCATCGTGACCGAGGGTTTGAGTGAGCTGGCTTTGTTCAGATTGTTGATCACGCTAGATAACACTGAAACTGTAACTAAGGTCTACCCAGTATAGTTATAAATCACAGGTGGACTCTGTGGGTGTTGAACAAACACAAATGTGCCTGAGCGAGCGTCTGCAATAGGGATTGGCTAGCCACCCTAGTAGACAGGTATCCTCGTATACGAGTGGCCAGTTATTATTATTATTATTATTATTATTATTATCTCTTGATAAGATTAATCCTTCCGACTCTCTATGGGATTTTAAGTGTCCAAAAATGTAGGCATGGGAGAACGAACAAAATGTTTAATCTCTGCGTTTACTATTTTTTAGAGACAAAGGAATTCATTTCTGTTATGTGACCTTACCCATAATAGCATAATGGACTATTCCATACTTAATAAATATTGCGGCTCTAGAGGAAGCGGAGAGTTCCGTCTGAAGTCTGGAGTGAAGTCTGGAGTCTGGAGTGAAGTCCGTCAGGAGTCAGTCAGTCGAGTCAGAGGCAGTCCGAAACAGAGTCACGTTCAGAAAATTACTACTAAACCTGATTGTTCGTACTAACACTTTCTCTACCTCTCTGTATTTATTCCTGTTTGTAATATATCTGTGTTATTCCATATCCATGTTCGAGTTCTTCTTTATTGCTTCTACCTTGGACTATCACCGTGGTACAAGGAACCGGACCATAACAATTTCAGAATTGTCTTTTGATTTCTGATTGGTCCACAGGTGTGACTCATTTGACCATCTTTTTGTCTTCACCTACATTTAGGAAAGATGACCTTTTGGCCTCTTTTATTTGTTTATTTTTTTTTTAATCGCTTTGTTTTTTATTTCTTTATGGCAAACCAAAACGCTTTGCCAACTCTTAGTTTTCTATTTTTTTATTTTTCAAATAGTGAATTTTTCATTTTTCTGTCGCTACACTGACTAATTGCATTCCCCTGTGACTCACACCTTCATATATAACAGTTTCTGTGTTGTAGATGAATAGCTATTTAAATAAAATGACTGAATGTCGGTTTAAACACGAATATAAAAGGACAATCCTATAAGGAAAAAAATTGTGGATTCGAATTTCCGGCTTGTTTAGCAAATGAACAAATATATTATTTGTTTATACCTTTTCTTACGGATGTAAGAAAGCATAATTTTATATACCGTATATATAAACGAGGATAGGTCGAAGTTTTTTTTTTCACCCAAATTTCGATAAAAATCAGGGGTGCGAACTATACATTTGACATTGTAGAGAATCTAAAGTAGACTGTGGTGTATCAGTAATCCAGGCGAGTACCCTGAGCTCAAGCAAGGGCAAGGGAGTAAATGAATGTCCCCCTTCGTTTTGATTTGACGCAATCGCCTCCTCCACCTCCACCACACTATACATCAAATAAAAGCGTTCGATCTGCACTGATCATATTCATCCTTTATCATCTGATTTACGATGAAAGAATTACCATTTTCAAAGGATTTTAGGACTGAAGCGATTATCGGTATCTACATTTTCGTCTAAATAAATCAGCCCGCACTCGATAAGTAAATACAAAGAAAAAGCATGTCTGACGGTGATGATGACAAAGAATAATTTTAGCGTTTCGGTTCTAATGAAGTTTAATAACTATATCTTAATAAATGAACACTTTTATTGTGTTTGAATATATGATACACAATGTTTTGAAATAAAGATGAATATTTGAAAATATTTAACAAATATTAGTTATATTTACGTTAAAAAAAGGTCCATGTAACTCCCCAGATTATAGTGTGACCTACCTGTCAGTCAACTATAGTGGGTTATCAGTTATAATGAAGTGTATGAGTGTTGAAACAGATTAGTTTGTTTTGGCCTTGTTAATTAGATATCCCATCATAAGAGGGGTATAAAACAAGAAAATCAAATTGTAAAGTGAAACAACAAATTTACATACATATAAATCAATTTAGGTCTTTACAAATAAAATTAATGTATGTTGGTTGATACAATGTCGTCAAAATGTTCGCAGTAGTCCTTGCAAGAATGAGTTTATGTGTACGTAAGCAGGAACGTATGTGTCTATGTATGTATGAGTGTTATCGAAGGGTAGGAATGTCTTTGAAGTAATCGTTCAGTCTTAAAATGTTCCGTTCATTTATCAAGTATAAAAGAGATGAGGGAGAAAGGTAGAGATAATAATAACGATCGCTTGACGTGTGTCAAAGGACGTGTTAATACGCTCGGCTCCTTCTCTCTGGTGACAGGCGAACTTGCCCGTCTTTTGTTTTGTTTGTGGGTATTGAAAAGGTCATTTGGGAATTCACTCCCAGATATGATTCGAGCATTTCCATTGGACGACGAACAAACTTCGTGTCGGCTCGCGAAAAGGTCCGTAAAAGAATTTGTTTCTGAGAATTGAAGATTATTTGAATTTTGTTTTTAGATGTTTCCTAGTTTTCTATTGGCTGAAAAACATTTCGCATCAAGGTGTGAAATTTCACGAGTTTTGTTTTGGATTCGCTTTTGCGTGTATGTTAAGCAAAGTTTGTAAATTCGAGTCTTTTTTAATTTGTAACAAATCAATGAGTCAGTGCTTAGCATTTGAATTTTAAATCTAGATCTTGTTTTGATCACTACACAACCACAAATACCCACTTTGACAACGCCAAGGGTGCAATCTATCTACTGGTCCGAGGTAACCGTGATTATATACGGTAATTTTCAAATAACGTTTTAGTAGACATAAAATAACATGTTTTATTTAATCCATCCATTTACGGCCTGTTTCATGCATAACAATTTTTCAAAATGGGCATCATTTTATAATTTTGTTTAGGCGAATAGCATATAGTGAAAGAGATGAAGATAAACGGAAGTAGAAAATGTGATCTTTGGATGGAGAAAGAACTGGAAATCATAGAATTCAAGAGCGTGGATGGTTTAATAAACAAAAGAAATTGAATTATTTCAATAGTTGTTGGAAACGTGAAGAAAAACGTTAGATCTCAGGAGAGTACAAGATAAAAAAAAGCGCATATTTTGAAAACTTACGGTTCATGGAACAATCTGTAAATGGGCAACGATTATATATATATATATTTTAATATTATATATATATATATATATATATATATATATATATATATATAATATTAAAAAAATTATGCCATAAGCATGTTATAATATTTATTTAAAATATTTTTTTAAAAATAGTGGTTTTTGGTTATCGGAATTTTATTCCATTTCTAACAACCCTGTATTTTGTGTGTATATATATATATATATATATATATATATATATATATATATATATATATAATCAGTTTGAAAACTATATATATAAACAGTTTGAAATTTAAAATTTGTAGGTGAAAATGGTCATTAACTAATGCTATCTTAATTTCAATTGTAAGAAAAAAAAAATGCTCTGTTTAATAAAATAAACATTGTCATACAATTTCAACATTTAATATTTAATATTCCACATTCTATATTGTGTTAATAGTGCTCGCTTGGGTTATACTAACGGATTACTAGACACACACACACACACACACACACACACACACACACACACACACACACACACACACACACATATATATATATATATCTGACTTATTATAAAACGCAGATTGTGTGTGTGTGTGTGTGTGTGTTCTGTACGTTTATATATTGGATCGGATTTCCTACATTTTTCAACCGATTTCAACAAAACTTCACAGGACTGCATACAATTACCTCGCGGTGGTTCTGACAGCACCAAAAATTGGAAAAACACAATTGTTTTTGCACGAAATCAATTTAAAAATACGATAAAACACGATTCTCTCGCCAGAATGGAAGGGGGACAACTCATATCGAGTTATTCTTATTATAAAACCCAGGTTGTGTGTGCGTGTGTGTGTGTGTGTGTGTGTGTGTTCGTTTATATATGGGATCGGATTTCCTACATTTTTCAACCGATTTCAACAAAACTTCACTTTTTTGGGGGCAGGTAGTGTTTCTTATTGTCTTGCACACTTTTTTCATTATTTTTACATTGAGAATGCTTTTAAAATTCCATTTACAAGACAATTGTTTATAATAAAATTCTATTCAATGTTTTTGTTTGAATTTGGGTTTGATCAATTCGTACCCACCCCCCCAAAAACAAAAAAAAACTAATTAAGATATGCGTGTCCGTCAACCTTAAACAATAATCTTTGTCAATTTTAATTTTCAGTCTTTATGATGGTCGATACTTGATCTATCTCTTACTGTTACATCCACGGGCAACGCCGGGCTCTACTGCTAGTATTATATATATATATATATATTTAGGCAGCAAATTTTCTTTTAATCATGTCTGATTAGATAAATTACAAACATTATGTCTGCTTATTTTTAACATAATCCGTTCATATTCACGAATATTTTACAGATCCTTGAAATAATTTTCATTAAGAAATTGAAGGCAACACTGAATAGAATCAGTTATGAATATTGTAATAATGTTCTAAAATGCCTCTAAAAAGAACAGTTTTCACGCTTTCATGCATGCTCGACCATGGCATTCCCACATAAAAGAAAAAAATCCGTAATGGATAATTTGTTCACGTTCTAATGAACACTAAAGCATAACTGTCAGCCGTTGCATTTAAACGGAAAAAAATCAGTAATAGATAGCTACACATATTTTGCCTTACCAGTTGCACCCCTGATGATGATCTCAGAAAGAGATAGAAAGTACTTGAGAAATAAAAGTCATTCGTACTGTTACATTGCATTTCTTACCTTATTTAATTGTAATATACGGAAAAATATTCGTGAATATGAACGGATTATGCTAAAAATAAGCAGATATAGTGTTTGTAATTTATTTAATCGGACACACACACACACACAAACACAAACACACACACACACACACACATATATATATATATATATATATATATATATATATATATATATATATATATATATACATTTCATTGAATACGACAGACAAGGTGCTTTGATTTAGTTTTTTATACAATTTCTCATGCGATCTAATCATTTTTCTTTTTGGATGATGAATTATATAAAAACTGTCCGAATGTTCTTTTTATCCCAGCGCTTTCGGCTATACATTTAGCCATTTTCAAGGATTAAATATTTTAACTGTTAAATAAGAAATAGTTTACATTATTTACAGCAAATTTTCTTTTAGTCATGTCTGATTAAATAAATTACAAACATTATGGCTGCTTATTTTTAGCATAATTCGTTCATATTCACAAATATTTTACAAATCCTCGAAACAATCTTCATTAAGAAATTGAAGCCAACACTGAATAGAATCAGCTACGAATATTGTAATAATGTTCGAAAATGCTTCAGCAACCATTTTTACCAGTGCTCATATTGCAATTTTGCTTTTATAATTGAATGGTTTTACCAGAGCTCATATTTCAACTATGTTGTTATCATTGCTTTTCTCTGGCACTCCTTATTACTGGTTCCCATATTGTATTTATGTCTATGCTTGATCGGCTCAGGAGATTTTTGTGGCCAAGCATATGTGCTGATTCCTTGAGGACATTTGTATAAGAATTACTGTGTATTATAACTTTGTAATAAATATGGCGACAAAGATGAGGACAATAGTCCGGATAATGTAAATAGAGCAGATAATACCTCATTTTAGAAATATAGACAGATACTGAAGGGCCGAAACGTTGTAATAAATATGGAGACAAAGATGAGGACAATAGTCTGAATAATGTAAATAGTGGGCATAATACCTCATCTCAGAAATATAGACAGACTCTGAAGAAATAGTTTGTTGTATGCATTTTTTATAAAATGTTTTCATTTGTCAAAACACGGTCAAGATATTGTGTCCATGTTCAAAGTTAATATTATTAAGTGTTGTTTTTTGTTTTTATTAATAAGGCTTCCATTATTGTTAGCCTTTTTTTGCATGTAGATGATGCTATTATATTTGTGTTGTCAACAAGTATGTTACGAATAGTGTCCAGTAGGTCTCTATGAATATTTAAATGAGATCTAATTGAGCTATGGTCAGAAAGGTGTAGAGTGAGTCTGCGTGTCAAACATGTTGTAGTGTGGCCTATATAATTATATCATCCGAAAAGAAAAAAAAATATTAGATCGCATGAGAAATTGTATAAAAAACGAAATAAAAGCACCTTGTCTGTTGTATTCAATGAAATGTGCATGAAAGAAGGATTGCTGCCTAAACACACACACACACACACACACACACACACACACACACACACACATATATATATATATATATATATATATAAATTATGAAGAACTTGGTAATCCGTATGGGTAATCCCAAGGAGGATAAAATCCTGAGAGCTCAATGTAAATCCAGAGCTAATATTTAAAAGAAAAACAGACCACTTTAAGGTAATGAAATGAAACGAAAAATGAAATTAAAATTGATGGGTAATGTAAGTAATCCTTCCCTATACTCTTTAACTACCCCTTTTACACTCTCTGTTAAATTACAAAAGCTTATACTACCCATCAATTTTAATTTCATTTTTCGTTTCATTTCATTTTTGGAAGTGCTATCTGATGATCCGGCTTTCTTTTAAAGGGCTCTAGTGAAATAAATTATTATAATGGTACCTTAAAGTGGTCTGTTTGTCTTTTAAATATATATATATATATATATATATATATATATATATATATAAAATACGATATAGAATGTCGACGTAGTTTTTTAAAAAAATTACAAATGTAAAACATTTCATTGAAACTAAATTTGATTACGCGTTTTGCCTTTCTAGACTTTATTAGATCCAAAAACGAAATAAAGAAATATGTGTCTGTGTATTTGTGTGTCTGCTTAAATAATGAATCTTAGTACGTTTTTCCCTAAGCTGACGTTTCTCGTGATTAAAGAAGAAAGAAAATGAGTCATTGAATATTTATTCAGTATTTTTTCTTTCTATTTCTTAGTTTATGTCGAAAGTTATTTATATATTTTTCCAGTTGTTTTGTATCGAATTAAAAACAAATCCTCTTTTGATCAAAGTGGTTCGAAAGCAAGGAATTCATTTTAGCCTTTTCTGAAATGAATCCAAGGTAAATCCTCAGACAATCTTTCAGAATGGGTTGAAAATAAAAGTTTTTCTGTATCGACTTTTTGAAAATGAGATGTGCATTTGCCTTTAATTCGATACAAAAAAAGCTGGGTAAAAATATTAACAACCTTCGAGAAGAACTAAGAGTTATACAGAAAAGATACAGAATAAATATTAACAGCTTTTTTAAAAGTCATTCATTTTCATGTTTTTCTTCCATCACAAGAAACACCAGCTTAGGGAAAAAAAAAAGTAGTAATGATTTAAGCAGACACAAAAATAGACGCACACATTTCTTGCTTTTGTTTTTGAATCTGATGAAGCCTAGAAAGGCGAAACGCGTAATCAACTCTAGTTTCAATGAAAGATTTTCCATTTGTCAAATATTCTCTAATTCCTTGTGTATAAATCGCTAAAGAATATAAGACGCAGTAAAAAAAAAAAAAATCAAAGAAATTCCAGGCAAAAAAGCTTATTTTCAATTATAAAACGCAGCAAAGAAAATAACGAAAACTTGTGAAAAAGAAAGAGAGAGAAAAAAATGAATCCCTTCCCCTTGAAAAAACGTCACATATTTGTTTACTTATGTAGATTTTTGCGGCAAACATCAAAGTCGGGAATCGTTTGGTTATAAAACTTGCTAAAGGTGTTTACTGGGAAACAATCATTAGTTACCTTTCAATAAAAAAATGTTTTTGATGATTTTTATTTTGAAATAATGCATCATTTAAAAACTTTATTTATCGTAAATAAAATTATATTTTAACCTTTTTTAAATGATTTCCAATCTCGCACAGATGTCTTGACTCAGCGAAATCGTGAAAGCGTACGTAACTGTATCAGACTTACAGAAACATAAAAGATTTATTTCCCTTCGTTGCAATACGACATTAGAGAGATATTATCCCTCCAGTAAATAAATAAATACAATATGAACGGATTTTGTTCGTTTTTAGTCCTGGAGAAAATAGGATTAAGTTTTAAACAAAATTATAACCGAGTAATTTGCAATGTAAACAGCGCACTCAAATTCTAATTTAAGTGTAAATTTACGTACTAATTTGGAAAATAACAGTAAAAGTTTGCGAAAAACTACCATTTCGGAGTTATCGACAATAATAAAAGTTCGGACACATTCGCGTCCATTCCCGTCAGGTCCGTCCGTCATTACTGGCGTTGTTTACATACGTTTGCCTCGAGTCATCATGCGCGGAAGGTTACTTAGTTATCGGCCTTTTTACTGATCTTATACGTCTCAATTATTGCGCAATAACAAAAGAAGTCCTTAGACACTTTTGAAAATGAAGCTTGTATTGAATTTATTTTTGGTAAATTTAGGTTATTTAGAAAAGCAATAACAAGTGTTGTTTTTCTTATAGTGAAGTTTTTTTAAAAAATTTTTTTAGTAAAGATTTTATAGCGTAACTTTTTTGATTTTATAGGGAAGTTTTTATAGAGAAACTTTTTATAGAGAAGCTTTTTATAGTGAAGCTTTTTATAGAGAAGCTTTTTATAGTGAAGCTTTTTATAGAGAAGCTTTTTATGGTGAAGCTTTTTATAGAGAAGCTTTTTATAGTGAAGCTTTTTATAGAGAAGCTTTTTATGGTGAAACTTTTTATAGAGAAGCTTTTTATAGTGAAGCTTTTTATGGTGAAGTTTTTTAGAAGCTTTTGAAACTTTTATGGTGAAGCTTTTTATAGTGAAGTGAAGCTTTTTTTTTATAGAGAAGCTTTTTATGGTGAAACTTTTTATAGAGAAGCTTTTTATGAAGTTTTTATCGAGCTTTTTATAGCTTTTTTATGGTGAAGCTTTTTAAACTTTTTTTATAGAGAAGCTTTTTATGGTGAAACTTTTATAGAGAAGCTTTTATAGTGAAGCTTTTTATGGCTTTTATAGTGAAGTTTTTTATGGTAAAGTTTTTTTAGCTTTTATAGAGAAGCTTTATATGGTGAAGCTTTTTATAGAGTAGCTTTTTATAGTGAAGCTTTTTATGGTGAAACTTTTTATAGAGTAGCTTTTTATAGTGAAGCTTTTTATAGAGAAGCTTTTTATAGTGAAGCTTTTTATGGTGAAGTTTTTTATCGAGAAGCTTTTTATAGAGAAGCTTTAGAAGCTTTTTATAGAGTAGCTTTTATAGTGAAGCTTTTTATGGAGAAACTTTTTATAGAGTAGCTTTTTATAGTGAAGCTTTTTAGAAGCTTTTTATAGAAACTTTTTTTATGGTGAAGTTTTTTTTATAGTGAGAAGCTTTATATGGTGAAGCTTTTTATGGTAGCTTTTTATAACTTTTTTATGGTGAAACTTTTTATAGAGTAGCTTTTTATAGTGAAGCTTTTTATAGAGAAGCTTTTTATAGTGAAGCTTTTTATGGTGAAGTTTTTTATCGAGAAGCTTTTTATAGAGAAGCTTTATATGGTGAAGCTTTTTATAGAGTAGCTTTTTATAGTGAAGCTTTTTATAGAGAAGCTTTTTATAGAGATGCTTTTTATGGTGAAGCTTTTTATAGTGAAGCTTTTTATAGAGAAGCTTTTTATGGTGAAGCTTTTTATAGGGAAGCTTTTTATAGTGAAGCTTTTTATAGAAATCTTTTTATAGTGAAGCTGTAATAATAATGAATTCTTGGTTAAATAATAATAAAACATATTTGAACCTTAAATTTATTCTTGTTATTATTAATTCCTTTCTAGCTTTTTTTTATTTTGTAAATAATCTTGCTCTTTTTAAATATGCGCATTGCGTGCACAATAATCAAGACAAGTGAAACTTCCGCGCATGATTACTCGAGCCAAACGTATGTAAACAACGCCAGAATTATATATATATATATATATATATATATATATATATATATATATATATATATAGTATATTAGTGATTGTGACTGCAATTTCTTGATCTCTTTCGAGTTACATGAACCATCTTTAGAGCATAACAACACTGACGATGTCTCATGTGAGTCGAAAGCTTAGATCAAGAAACATCATAATAAAATAATATCCAAATGTTGGACAATTTTTGTCTTTATTTTCTCTTGAAATTAAACCAACCATGATCAAACATAATAGACATTCATTGTCTGTTATATTTAACAATATATGTTTAAATATATATATATATATATATTTAATATATATATATATATATATATATATATATATATATATATATATATATATATATACACATATATATATATACAAATATATATATCAAATATGTGGTGCAGTTCAATTTATATTACAATGAATCATTCATACAAAAAGTAAATTAGGAAAGTTAATGATATAAAATGGTGAAATCCCTTTGCTAACAAAATTTTAAAGGTGCATTAACTCACTAATCACTAAATGAATGCTATGATCCTTGTTTTTTAAAATTATAAACTATATTAGGTCTTCCTTAAATACGCAAGTCCTTTCAACTGTACATTCAGTCATCTTCAGGAATGGAAATTATTTTGTTTTTGATAAAATCCAGGTAGCATCCGAGACGAAAAATTAAATGCGAATCGAAATATGTTTTTTTAAATGTGTTATTGTTAAAGGATACAAGCTTTTGGAGTGTGCAGTCGCAACGCTAAGGTTGAATTTTTTGAAAATTTAAGAGACAGCGTTTTTTTACTAATATGGCAACACTGATAATATATACATATACTCTGATAATATATATATATATATATATATAATGTAATTATATTTTTATTTTTTATATATATATATAAACACTGATATGCATATTAATATTTATAATGTAATTATATTTTTATTTTTTATATATTTATATAAACACTGATAATATATGTATATATACTCTATATATATATATATATATATATATATATATATATATGTATATTAATATTTATAATGTAATTATATTTTTTATTTTAATTTGATAAAATATTTGTGTATTTATTTATGTTATGTATTTATTTTAAATAATGGAATGTTTTGAATTTAACCGTCTTTCTTTAATTTTTTAATTTTTTTTGTTCATGTATATTGTCTCGGAGAAAGGTGTAATTCTTTCAGGAGTGGAGATATTTCAAAAACGATTCAGGTTGCAGATTTACATTTTGGCAAGTTTCAGTAGCGGCACTCTCAAGAATTTTCCGTCTAAGTTAGCTTCTCTTTTAATAACTGTGGCATTCTTTAGATCGAAGTTGTAGCTGAACCTATTTCTGGGTATGATAAACACCTTCCTATTAGAGAGGCCCTGTATATTAAACATCTCTCTCCTACTATCAACCTCACCTTATTTAACAGTGGGAATGGAGTTTTAAAAGTGTTTTTGAAAATAGAGAGACGCTCACGCGAATTCCAGTCGCGCTCAACATTCGGAGGCTCGGAATAAACGCTCATATTCAAAACAACAAAAAATAAACTACCGCTTAAAGAGGAAAGACTAACACCAAAGACAAAACCCCCTTGAAAATGGCTAACGCAGTAGACGAAAGCGCTTGGACAATGAAAATTATGTAAAATTTCTGCATTCCCTTCCACCTACAAAACTGGAAAAACGAAAGGATGCTGGAAAAACTAAATAAAAAAGTAATTAAATCTTCCTTGTCTACCATATTTAATGAAAGATGTTTAAAAGAAAGGTGGCTGGTTATACATACCTACCTATATATATATATATATATGACCTTCCACCTATATAATATATATTATATATATATAATAGCATAATCTACATGCAAAAAAATAATGGAAGTCTTATTGATAAAAACAAAACAACACTTAATATCAACTATGAACACGGACACATAATCTTGACCGTGTTTTGAAAAATGAAAACATTATATAAATATACTAGCAGTAGAGCCCGGCGTTGCCCGGAGATGTAACAGTAAGAGATAGATCAAGTATCGACCATCATAAAGACTGAAAAATAAAATTGATAAAGATTATTGTTTAAGGTTTATGGACACGCATGTCTTAATTATTTTATTTTTTTTTTGTACGGCCGTTTCGTCCTTTTTGGGACTCATCAGCAGTGCGTACCCACTAGCGAGAATCGAACCTGGATCGTTACGAAACCGCCGTCCAGTGCTTTCTGCATTCTGTTAAGGTTGCCTCCCTGTGCCTTTTCTATAAATACGTTCATGATAATTGTCCCGATGTACTCTTTGCTATGATACCTAAGCTTTTTGCATTTATGCGCAGTACTCGACTGGCGTCTAGATCTCATCAATTGACAGTTGAGTTGGTTAGATCTAACCATAAGTTCTATGCTAGCAGTTTCTTTTCTTGCACGTATCGCTTGTGGAACTCCCTTCCGTCTCCATGCTTTCCAACCAACTTTAATCTTCAAAGAATTAAATGCAATGTCAATCTTCCTGATTAATCTTCTTTTGTTCTTGCTCCTTAGTAAAGTTTCTGTTTTCGAATACTTCCACACCTAGTAACCCCTTGCGTCTGTATATCTTTACTGCCTTTCTTGGGGCGAACTCTCTCTCTCTCTCTATATATATATATATGTTTGTGTGTGTGTGTATATATATATATATATATATATATATATATATATATATACACATATATATATATATATACATTTAGGAAGCATTTCTTCATTCAAGCATGTTTGGTTGAATAATCTAAACATATTATGTCTATTTTTATTCTAATCATCTCAAATTCACAGATAAATTTCTTAATGATATTATTAAATTCATTAAGGAAGGCGCCGTAGTTTTTTCATTTCTTTTATTTTCCCAAGTACTTTCAATCTCATCCAAAATCATCTTCAGAGGTGAAGTGCTAAGTCAAAAAAAAAATAATGTTATTGATAGGTGTGATTTTTTTGTAAATGTGCATGATCCGCGCTGTTATAATTATAAAGACGCATGAACGTGTTCTGTTAATTAAAAACTTAACGTTATCCAAGGGAGGTAACTTAATTTGCCTTTGTAGCATCTTTTTTCCGGGTTTCTGTGCGGTTTCGTTGTTCAGTGTTACTATTCTGTCTTGATCTACTTGCTAGAAGCATTGAGCACTTTGGGCCTATCACTTAGGCAGGCCTTTGTTGTTGTTTTTCTTTTTTTTTTTTACTTTTCTCTTTCTCCTTGTTTCTTTTCTTTTTGCTGACTATTACACGTCGAGGTACCCAGAGGGATTGCTGGGGAGTGGGTTGTCTCCGTCTACGAAACTCTGGAGTCGAGACGCTTAGAGGTAACGCCAAACAGCTGATATACTTTATATTTATATTAATTCACACACACGCACACACACACACTTTCTCTCTTTCTCCTCTCTCTCTCTTCTCTCTCTCTCTCTCTCTCTCTCTCTCTCTCTCTATCTATCTATCTATATATATATATATAAAGATTGATGTTTCAAATGATCCTACATAGTGTATAGTAGCATTTTATTGAAAAAAGCCGCATGTTGATGACCCCAAATAATGGAAATGACTGTTACATATGTGATTTTAATAAACCGCCATTGTTTCGCATGACTATGCATAAAAAAGAAAAAGAGAAAGAAAGAAAGAAGAAACAAGAAAAAGAAAGAAAACAATGATTAAGAAAGAAAGAAAAAGTAAGGAGAGAAAGAAATCAGTATAAGAAAAAGAAGAAGAATGAAAAAAGAAAAGATATTTCGAAAGAACAAAAAAGAAATCTACAGAAAGAGAATTAAAAAAAAGAAGGAAAGAAAATGAAGAGAAGCTGTTCTTTCTTTCTTTCTTTTTTAAACAAATCGGACAGGCTAAAAAAAAAAAAGGAAGAAAGAGTCAAAAGTTAAAAGGAGAAAAGGAAAAGAAAAGAAAGAAAAAAAAGTGAAAAATTCAATGCAAATAAAACAAAATAAACAATAAGAAGAACGAATGACAGAATGAGAAAGAAAGAATGGACGAATAAAATGGAATCAAGTCAGCCGCCCCCGCGTGTATCGCGCATTGGGAGACAATCAAAGGTTGAGTTTGACGAAAACGACAACAACACTCAATGAGGTTTTTCGGACCGAGAAAACCGGGAGAAAAAGAAGAAAAAAAGAAATAAATAAATAAAAAGAAGAAGAAGAAAAAGAAGAAGCAAACGAAAACAAAGAAGAAAAAGAAAATGAAAAAAAAAAAACAATAAGAAGAAAGGAAAAAGAAGAGAAAGAAGAAGCAAAATACGAAGAAGAAAAAGAAAGAGAAAAAACAATAAGAAAATAAGAAGCAGAATACGAAGGAGAAAAAGAAGAGAAAGAAGAAGAAAAATACAAAGAAAGACAAAAAGAAAAAGAAAGAGAAAAAGAAGAACAATAAGAAGAAAATGAGAAGCGGAATACGAAGAAGAAAAAGAAGAAGAGAAAGAAGAAGCAAAATACGAAGAAGAAAAAGAAAGAGAAAAAGAAGAAGAACAATAAGAAAATAAGAAGCAGAATACGAAGACGAAAAAGAAAAAACAATAAGAAAAACATGCAGAAAATAAAGAACCCGAAGAAGTCGAAGAAGAAGAAGAAAAAGAAGAAGAAAAAGAAGAGAAAGAAGAAGCAAAATACGAAGAAGAAAAAGAAAAAGAAAGAGAAAAAGAAGAAGAACAACAATAAAAAATAAGAAGCAGAATACGAAGAAGAAAAAGAAAAAAACAATGAAGAAGAAGAAGAAGAAGAAGAAGAAGAAGAAGAAGAAGAAGAAGAAGAAGAAGAAGACGGCGTGGAAAAATAATAGGTGCGGTTTTGTAAAGAAATCGCTTATGATTCAGCAAAAATAATTCGTTTCTCAGTCAATATGAAATCCCAAGAGGTTAAAAACATAAATCGCCGATCCTATTCTTTTTGACATCAATAATTTGATCCCCAAATATCAAAAACAAGGATTTTAGATTGTGTGAACAATCCTATAAGATTTATTTCTTCGATAAAGAGAGAAGCGTGGAAGTTTAGGACGACCCGGATGCGAATTTGGGAAGAGATCAAAACAAATCACTCCCTTACATATGTGGATTTGTAAATACAGTCGTTCAGTAAAGAAGAAACTAGATTTTATTCAGATTCGAACACAAATGGCTGGCACAAGAAGAGGACGCAACTACCAAAAAAACCTCTGACAATCGTCCTGAAAAATGGACGTGCGGACAAGTGATCAGGGCTTTTTACTAAAAATCGAAACTTACCTCCTTAGGAAAAAAAAACACAAAAACACCCCCCCAAAAGAAAAATCAAACAAAAACAGACAAAAAACGCCTAAAATGTAAACATGTATATATATATATATGTATGAAGAAAGAAAAAGAGAGAGGGAGAGCAAAGGGAAAACACACACACAGGGAGAGAGATAGAGAGAGAGATATGGGAAATTAGATAGAATAGATAGATAGATAGATAGATAGATAGATAGATGGCGCAGTGACAAACGATAGATAGATAATGCCACGATTGAGTTATATATATATATATATATATATATATATATATATATAGAGAGAGAGAGAGAGAAAAGACGATTGAGATAGATAGAAATGAATAGATGATAGATAGATAGATAGATAGATAGATAGATAGATAATGGGCCAATGCCATGATTGATATAGATAGATAGAGAGAGAGAGAAAGAAAGAAAGAGATAGAGAGATAGAACATGACACGATTGGGATATATATATATATATATATATATATATATATATAGATATTGATATCGTAAAATATAAATTTTTTTGTCACGAGTGAAATATGTAAGCTTGGCACAAGACAAAAATCGAGAAAGAGAGAGAGAGAGATAGAGAGGGGGGAGAGAGAGGGGAGAGAGAGAGAGAAGGATAGAGATATACGGAGAAGTTAAGAATGAAAAAGGAAATCATACTTGAATAAGAGGAGAAAAAATGAAGGAATAAATCCTTCACCGTCGACAATTAAGAAGTCGAATGATTTATTGAAAATAATGAAAGTCTATTAAGAAAAAAGCGAAGTTGACCAGCCAAGAAGATGAAAAGGCTGTTTTGAATTTAGTAGTCGCTATCGTCAACAAGTCCGTTCTTAGAGTACAACACACTCGGTATTTGTGGCTGTAAGCCGACCCCAAATATATATATAAGAAACTCTCTCGACTCCGCAAGTCTAAACACAATCAGCGAGATAAATAAATAAATAGCGGGAAAAAAAAAGACCAAAAGAAAAAAAAAAAAAAAAAAAAAAATACAAAAAGAATACGTGAATAAAAATAAATAATAAAACACAATGAAAGAAAACGGTGACTGAATTTCGAAGACTCTCTTGTAGTGAATAATTTGACCCGCAGAATCTCTGGAATTTATCCTACCTTAAAGTGACTCCCTCATTCATTTTCACGGCTCCCTCACATAAACTATGGTAGGAAGCAAATGTAAGTCTTTCTCTCTGACTTGGATGTGTAGTTATAATAGCACGTCTGAGTGCCGAGGTCGAATTCTAGTCGCGTTCATTGCATTCATTAACACACAAATACCTTTCTGAAAGATATGACTATCGTCTGCCCCCCCCCCATGTATAAAGTAAATAGTAAGACGTATTTATAAAAATCAACTACACACACACACACAAAACTTTGTAAGGCAATATTCGTTCGCAAAAGAAAAGAATTATTCTTACAATCCAAATATGTTTCGGTTGAAAAGGGTTGCTAAACCGTAAAAAAACAAATTAATCTCTCTTTTTGTTTTAAACTTTTGTTTTTTGTCTGTTGAAAGAGAACAATTTGAAACAGTTCACTAAATGAAATTAATAAACACATGCACGGTGCTAATAATTACGGTAGCGAAGAGTGAATTCAAAGAGAACCTAAAAAAAACATTTACTAATGTAAATAAAGTTATTATTAAATATTATTATTATTATGCAATATTATTGGTCCGGACCTGGCATCTCAGCTTCAGTCACTTTCCCACCGCCCTAATGTAGCTTCCCTGTACCTTTTCTATAAATACTTTCACTGTAATTGTTCTGATAAAATTTCCTCTCTGGTCTTTATGAATTTAAGTGCAGTACTAGATTGGCGGCTAGGTCTCATCATTTTACAGTTGTAATGTAACCTTAACAGTTTCATCACTTTGAATATTGCTGCCACATCTGGTCTGGTGCCTCTGCAATTTAATTAAAATCCAAAAAAGATAGAGATTTTTCAAGCTTAGTTCAGATGTGGCACAAGGCCGAAAGTATGGGGCACCCAGTGAGGATCGAACTCACTACTCAGTCGTATTTGTTCTAGCGAGACAAGCTTACTAACCATTACACCGCCCCGAGGTGCCCCAGTGCTTTTCTAAGCGCTGCTTACATGTGGCACAAGGGCAAAAGTATGGAGCGCCCAGTGAGGATCGAACTCACTACTCAGCCAGACAAGCTTACTAACCATTACACCATACCGAGGTGCCTACCGTGGACCCGATAAACCAATTCCTGTTTCGTCCCTATTCCTTTTAGACCCTCTTCCATATTCCCTCACCCCTGATAATGACAACAAACATGGCACAATAAAGCTAGTGAGTTAAAGCATTGGTTTGTGAATTTGAGGCTATAGTTATTGTTAGTTCAATCCCTGAACTGGGCAGTGTGGACTTGGACTCAATGGAATTGGGGCGAGCAATAACTGAGCAGTACTAAAAATAAGAACGTGAACTATCGCCCAGTTCATACTCCTCCCTGGTCATTTGAAAAGAAATAGGCGTTTATTTTTTGTTTCCTGTTTAGGACTGGATTTCTGGTTCCTTCTAATGTCTTTTCTTTCTCTTTCACTCCCAATTGTCCTTTGTGTCTTCGTGGCATTATTGCCTTGCTTGGGGTGAATTGAATAAAAAAATATCTTTTGCAAGTAACTAGTGCCATTTATGATAAGTCCTCATGTCAGAAATTTAGAAAGAAATTACGAACATGTGATTGAAATTTATAAGCATATCCTACAGCTGTCATGGTTTTAATTATGTGCGCCTGAACTGGATCTCCCGGGGGTACCGACTTTTTCGAGTTTATCAACAGGACTTTTAACATTTCAAATAAAAAATAAAAACGAAAAATAAAAAATTCAAATCATGTGAACTTGGACACTTCATCGCGGTGTAATGGTTAACAAATTTGTCTCGCTAGATCAATTACTACTCAGTAATGAGTTCGACCCGCACTTGCTTCCACACTTTCGGTCCTGTGCCTAATCTAAGATACGCTTAGAAAATCTCTGTATCATTCGAAGTTCTAAATCTTTAGTAAAGAGTGTATCGTTGCAGTTCAGACCAGGTGCCAGGTTCGATCTCAAGATGCAGCTATTTTCAGTTAAACGCTTGTAGCTTAAAGATAACGCCTCAGTCAAATCATCATCCCCAAATTAAAACCAGGGAATCTTTTGTAGCAGTAAGCATATTTTATTATCTGGTTGTAATCTGCTGCTATAGACGAGCGAATCAGAGTTGGAGCGAGGCGAGGGGGCAGATGAACGGTCTATCGGGCGTGTCCCTTTCGTAACTCTCACCGTGGGTCCTCTCTGTATTTTTCGCTGATAGTGACCACTGTCTTATAGAACGGTGGCGTAGTGGATATAAGAGTTGGTTATTCAGGACGGTGGTATAGTGCATGTAGCGATTTACAAAGCGTAGCTTAGATGTGGCATAAGGCCGAAAGCGTGGCGCACACAGTGAGGATCGAACTCACTACTCAGTCGTAATTGATCTAGTGAGACAGATTTGTTAACCATTGCATCTTGGCGGAGTGAATTGGCATTGTGTATATAAGAGTTGGTTATACATGTGTTAGTGTTATATAATGGTCATGAGTTCAATCCTCGGATCAGGTAGTATATCACCAATTCAACTGGATTGAGCAATAATTGACATCACAGAGACAAAATATTAAAATAATCAACAGATATCTTATATCAGCCAATCAATGGACACCTGATGATGACCAGAGTGTATTTGATCGAAATGTTGTATCTATAATAACATCTATACCAACCAAGATGAGATGAACAGTTCGAAATAATACTAGAATATTGACAATTAGTAAATTATGTTTTATTCAAGTCATTCTCTATCTCCGGTAAAGCTTTATTTAAAGCCTTTATTTTTTATGATGTCTTAAGTAAGACATTAATTACAAACTAGTTAAATGATATTTTTGAGTTTAAATCGTTGCTTTTATTTTTTAACTTGTGCCGTCAAAATTGACAGCAA
>CAHIKZ030000869.1:1217500-1245000 GCA_903632075.3 Acanthosepion pharaonis
CTTTGAAATTTTTATGTCAGAGGTGGGGGGTAGTAAGTCCCCTGTGAATATGCCGCATTGTGGTTTGTGCAGGATTGACAGGTGATGGATGAGTTCATGTGGTGAATGTGTAATTCTAATGAATGAATGGGTCGTGACTGTGGTTAACTAGGACTATGATAGTGTTATGGTCCAGGTTAGGACCAAGGAAGAACAACACGAACACAAGAGTAGAAATAACGAAGGTATATTACACGAAATAATAATACAAGATGTGGAAGGTGTTAGTATGACTGTCAGTCTGGTTTGGAGTGAACTACTATCGGCTCGACTCGATTCGATATTTACCACCCCCCCCCGAGGGAAAGATGTGGCACAAGGCCGAGTTTTTACGGGGGTTTTCCGAGCCCGTAGGCTCGGCCAAAAATGTCCGTAGAAACTGTAAAAACAGAATCGGGTTGGTCAACCTCCCCGAACGAGGTTCTACCCTTCGGCGGAGCCAAGTCCGGGTTCCTCTCTGCTCAGAGGCAGAGATTTCAACCGTCAAGCCGAGCTTCTCGGCTTGATTTGGTATCTAGCCCCCCAGGGTTGCATGTGGCACAAGGCCGAGTTTAACGTGGGTTTCCCGAGCCCGTAGGCTCGGGCAAAAAGTGCCCGTAGAACCGTTTATACGGGTTCTACGGGCACTACGGTCGAACGCTCTGCCTCTGAGCAGAGAGGAACCCGGACGAGGCTCCCCGAACGAGACTCTGCCCTTCGGCGGAGCCTCGTCCGGGTTCCTCTCTGCTCAGAGGCAGAGAGTTCGACCGTCAACCCGAGAAGCTCGACTCGATTCGACCCTCTCTCTTGAGAGGCGTAGTATACATAGTGTTAGGAAGAGTTCATTCTGTAATTATAGGTAAGGACCCATGACAGATAGCTAAGGAAGCCCCCCCCCACCTTCGGCTACATGCCACAACTTTGTATTTATACAAAATAAATATATTCTAGTCTATACTGATTACTATTCGGATCGCTATTTCTATCCTATCCTCTATTACTATACGGAGCGCTATTCTCTACTCTATTCTCTATACTATTTCTATATTCGGATCACTATACGGTGGTTACTTTCTGAGCGAGTATTATCAAGCAAGTACTATTAGTGCGAGTGATATTCGAAGGCGTCTGACACCAGTATTGTTCAACGGCATACTATAGTTCTATCTGCGATTACAAAGTCTCTACTACAACGAGCATTATGAAAGTGATAACGAGTATTCGGTGGGATCACAAAACAAAGACAACAGTCTTTTGGGATAGTGATATAAAAGAAAAAAATGAGGTTTTCGGTAAAATTATAAGATGTGAAATGGTTTTTGAAAATTGTAATGTTTTTTTTTTACTTCAATAATTTCATTTTAAAATTGTTAGTATTTATCGCGTGAGTAAACCAGGATGTAATTTGGTTGACACATAAGATAGGCTTTTCGCCTTATTTATTTACCGCGTGGCTAAACTAGAATTTTCTTGTCTTATTTGTCGCATTTGTCTAGAATTTTCTGCTCCTTTATGTGGATTTGAACTGAGATCAACTGTATTTTTTTCTTCGTAAAAAAAGTATGTTTAGTGATTTCGCGCCCAGCAAACAATACTAACCAAACAATTTGAACTTTTATACACTTCAAGGAGTATATTAAAAACTTCACGCCTATAAAATATCCACTTCCCTCTCCTTCTTCTTTTCCTCCTTCTTCTTCTTCTCCTCCTCCTTCTTCTTCTTCTTCTTCTCCTCCTTCCTCCTTCTTCTTCTTCTTCCTCTTCTCCTCCTCCTCCTCCTTCTTCTTCTTCTTCTTCTTCTTCTTCTTCTTGTGTCACTTCAGGATTTAGGCAATGCACAATTTCCTGTCCTTTGTAGTCCTTACTAAATTTTTCTTTTTGTAAACTCTCAAAAAAAAACTTGTTCCGTCATCCATTTAATCAAGCTCACTAGATAGGTCATGTGTAGTTTTCCTCTCTCCCTCTTGCATTCAATCTGTCCTGTAAGTATCAAATTTTCCAAGCCCTCTTTCCTCATTATGTGCCCTAAGGATGTCAGCACTCTTTTCTTGAGTATAAGTTGCCTTTTTGTTTCTGTTTTTTCCAAAACTCTGTCGTTGCTCACATGTTTGATCTATGGTATTCTCAGCATCCTTCTGTAGAACCACATTTCTGTTGCTTCAAGTTTCTTCTTCATCTGTGAGGAGATTGTACGGCATTCACTGCCATATTGGAGGACTGGTTTTTCATAACAGTTCAGTGCTCTTTACCACGTTTCTGTTGTTTAAAGTCTCTCTGTGAGATTGTCCAGCATTCGTTTTTATATTGGATGACAGATATTACATAACAGTTGAGTACACTTTTGTTTCTTTGTGTTGTTTCAAATCTCTTTGTCATCTGTGGTGAGATTGTCCAGCATTCACTGACACATTGGAAGACTGATATTAAATAACATTTCAGTGTTCTTGTCTTTTGTTTCTAACGAAATTTTTCCGTTTCATGATCCTTTGCTTAGCTTTTGCAAAGCATCTTTCGTTATTCTAACACGCTTTCTGTCCTTTGTTTAGACACTTTGCAGATATTTAAATTATTGTATTTTCTTGATTTTGTTATCTCCAATTTGTAATTTGCATGTTGCGCTTTTCCTTATGTTAACAACCATGCATTCTGTTTTCTTGCAATTGATGCTTAGTCCTTTCTTCTTGCTTTCCTTCACTTCGTTATCATTTAGAGTAGCTTTCTACAAAAAAAAAAAAAAAAAATGAAGACCATTTATTTGCTATAAAATATGTCCAGGATGTTCCCCATTACTGCAATATTTGACTACGGTAGGCCCACTAGTATTGCTCAGAAGCTGGGGTTGCATTATACACGAGCTAAATGAAAATGTCAGGTTTTACGAAAGAACAAAAATCAGGTGTCGAACTATCCATGAAGTCGACTCATACATGAGTCTATACGGTAAGTGATATTACCTCTTGTCTAGCCTTAAAAAGAATGAAGACCATTTATTTGCTATAAAATATGTCCAGGATGATGCCAAGTACTGCAATATTTGACTACGGTAGACCCACTAGTATTACTCAGAAGCATGAGTCGCATTATACACGGGCTGTATGAATATGATCAGGTTTTTCACAAAAAAATTCAGTGGTGTCACTATACATGAAGTAGACTTATACACGAATATATACAAGATGTGACGATGAAAAGAATGACAAAGAATGTCTATTATAAAAATGCTCTGGCCGTCAAACGCAAGCAGTGACTTTGAATTTAATGCGAACCTATGCATGTGTAGTTTTTCCGAGGTTATCATCAGTGGGGAGTTCAGCCGAGAGACGATAACTACAACTAGTTTCGACCGGCGTCAGGATAAACCTGAACATTGGTACTGGATTACTGGCAGTATATCCTCGGTGGTGGTGACAAAGCATCATTGGGTGAAGGGCTTCCTAGACTGAAGTCAAGCGAAGAATTCCTCCAATAGAATCAGCAACCACGGGTTCGTGACGAACGTGAGCTTTCATATCAAAAGACATCAGCCATGATTTGACATGGAGAAAGAAGGGCTGCGCCATGTCGACTTTACCGAAGACATTCTGTGAAGGAATGGATACCAATGAAGGTCAACTGGTCAAGTGTTCAGCTGCGCTTTGATCCTATGACCACAACCGGTCATATTTCCGATGATGACTTACATATGCCTGTGTCATTTTACCGTGTGCACACAAACACACAAATTACAATTTTAGTTAATTTAAAACAAGACACTGAAATAATACACTGCCCTCCAACTCAGTCTGGACAACCTCTATCCTAAGCTGAGCAAAGGGTTAGAAACAAGAAAAAAAATTAAACTCCAAAACTAAAAATCAGAGAATTGTAAGATTTTATAGAACTTTTCTCAAATTATTCGTTAATAAACTGAATTATTTTTTTAGGTTTTTCTTTTTGAATTTTGTAGAAATATTTTCAGATATGACATTAAATTAGAATACACATACTTAGAGGCAAATTGTATAAATTGATGGCGATATATGAACTGGGAGGGATAGTAAGTGGTCAGGCATTGCTTACGGTTACAGATGATAGGAAGTTGTGGAGAGCCATGATCATACACGTATTGAAGGTACAGTATATAGAAAGAGAATCTATTTGAAAAATCTTTCTTTGGCATTACATGACCATTATATTATGTGGCATAACATCAAGATTCACAATCTTGGAGATAAGATTAAAGACGGTGACTATTTAAAAAATCCTTGTTTGGCATTACATGACCAATATAGAGTGATCAGTGGGCCATAAAACCCCGTCCAGAATCAAAATCATAAAGAGTGTACTAAAAACTATAAAAAATTACTTTAAAATACTTAATGACTACGTGACTATAGTGTAAACCCCCACCTCATTGTAATCATAATATTCAATGTAAATTTGAGGTAAATAGCTAAAACTATGAAAATCTCCTTAATAGAACTTCTTATGTGGCATTACAAGACTATTATATAACAGTAATCCTCTTAGGGTGAGCCGGGAGGCGGGTACAGTATAGCTTAAGGAAAAGAATGGGATTAGGGCAGTTGTCACGAAAGTAAAATCTAATACTCAAATTCACTACAAAACAAAGGGAGATAATCAACTATGCAACCAAATATCAGACGAGATCAACTCCCGATCAAGCGTTTTGTTGGTGTCTCGTAAAATGTTTTCCACTTTATTATAGATTTCCGTAAGGGATATTGAAAGTTTATGATAAGTATCGGAGATCGACTTTGAGATTCGTGATTTTTCACTGTTCATGGACTCAAATGAGAAGATAAGAATCTTATCTGGGTCCTAAAAAACGAAGAAAGGTGAAGCTCATAGTCCAACTCCGATAAGTATGGGAAACTTGCATTATTCTTTATGCAAGAATTCTTGTTCTACGTCACTATTGAGCGATTTTTTTTATCCGAAATTGTGTTCATCTTCACAACGGGATCAACTCCGCAACAAGCATTTTGTTGGCGTTTCGTATTTTCATTTCTTTTTCTTTTCTATTTTTTTTACAATAAAGTTCATTATGCACAAAGCCCGGAATTCCCTCGCGGTAGTGGTTTCGTTAAGAGGTAGTTTATATGGATAGGAGAGTAAGATAATTGTTAACTCTAGACTTGAAGAGGTTAAGATTGTAGTGATTGGGGAAACATCCTCTTGGGAGTCTGTTCCATAGGGCAGTGGTTTGTAGGAAGAAGCTGTTTGAGTGGAACTTACTTCTCACCAATGGGTAGTTTATATGGATGGGAGAGGAAGATAATGGTTAACTCTAGACTTGAACAGGTTAAGATTGTAGTGATTGGGGAAATATCCTCTTGGGAGTCTGTTCCATAGGGCAGTGGTTTGTCGGAAAAAGCTGTTTCTTCTCACCAATGGGTAGTTTATATGGACAGGAGAGGAAGATAATGGTTAACTCTAGACTTGAACAGGTTAAGATTTAGTGATTGGGAAACATCCTCTTGGGAGTCTGTTCCATAGGGCAGTGGTTTGTAGGAAGAAGCTGTTTGATGGAACTTACTTCTCACCAGTGGGTAGTTTATATGGATAGGAGAGGAAGATAATGGTTAACTCTAGACTTGAACAGGTTAAGATTGTAGTGATTGGGGAAACATCCTCTTGGGAGTCTGTTCCATAGGGCAGTGGTTTGTAGGAAGAAGCTGTTTGATTGGAACTTACTTCTCACCAATGGGTAGTTTATATGGATAGGAGAGGAAGATAATGGTTAACTCTAGACTTGAATAGGTTAAGATTGTAGTGATTGGGGAAACATCCTCTTGGGAGTCTGTTCCATAGGGCAGTGGTTTGTAGGAAGAAGCTGTTTGATCGGTACTTACTTCTCACCAATGGGTAGTTTATATGGATAGGAGAGGAAGATAATGGTTAACACTAGACTTGAACAGATTAAGATTGTAGTGATTGGGGAAACATCCTCTTGGGAGTCTGTTCCATAGGGCAGTGGTTTGTAGGAAGAAGTTTGATTGGAAACTTCTCACCAATGGGTAGTTTATATGGATAGGGAGAGGAAGATAATGGTTAACTCTAGACTTGAACAGGTTAAGATTGTAGTGATTGGGAAACATCGTCTTGGGAGTCTGTTCCATAGGGCAATGGTTTGTAGGACGAAGCTGTTTGAATAGAACATACTTCTTGGGTAGTTTATATGGATGGGAGAGGAAGATAATGGTTAACTCTAGACTTGAATAGGTTAAGATTGTAGTGATTGTGAAGCTAAGACCTGACGGAAGCGAGAAATGTAGTTCGTCCGAGCATTTTCCATGAAGTAACGACAGGGCAGGGTGAGGCTCACAACATCTTTACCGTGGGGGTGAGGGACTTGTGGGTGGAAAATAAAGTCTTCTCCAAGAAGGACTAGGACATATTTTTGAACTCTATCAAAACTGGAAAAAGTGGTCTAGGCAGCTTCCACCCAAATATGGTAACAGTAATCCATTTTTTTCTAAATATTTTATCATCTGCCATCTTATTTTCCATTTCAGTTTCATTTTGTCAAATCTCGACTTAATGGCGGGCTTGTTAAGCCAGTTTGGACTAATCCACTGAAAAGTTTCTTTCCATTTTGCCGTAAAATTCACTGCTGAGGAAGCCCAAAGCAAAACTATCGAGTTACAAATGTATCTAGAAAAATCCTTTCAGTTTGTAGCTGTAACGTAAAAAGCGCTGATTATAGCAGATAAACTCGATAACCCTATAGACTTCCCAATGTTGTACAGAACCACAGCTTCACTCCGGTAGGTGTTACTACTACGCTTTCCGTAGAAAGTGTTTTTTTTTTGCAGTAGTGGAGTGAGTTGCTAGCGACATTGATTTTGAATTCTCCTAATTAGAGAGCCTAGGATGCCATGCTGAGGGTGGGGCGAGGGCGTAGGTTTCATGCCTTTCCAAGAGTATTTGTGCGAAATCGAATGTAAGGGTTCCGGCTGGAATTCATCTTGGCAATAGTTATAATGAGTCTTTCTTTTTAGTTCCTTAGCTGCATGAATTTAAGCGTACAACTAGATTGGCAATTAGGTCTCTTCGTGTTGAAATAGCGAGATATAACCGTAATTTCTATTCTGATGTTTTCTTCTTTCGTTCTTCTTGCCCGCAGAAATCTCTTCGTATATGACGAAAATTTTAAATTTAAAAATTAACCTAACACCTCTGAAAAAAAAAAAATTAAAATAAAGAATTAAAACTACATCCAAACAACATCATGGAAAAAGCAATTCTTATTACAATTGGAATTTCATGTTAAATCCTGCTAATCTCGAATCGATGGTCATTTAGTGATAAATGTGGCAGACTGAATCCGTCATTTCAAGGATCAAATGCGCTCTGGTCGGTTGGGTTATGGAGATTGGAGTGGGGGGCGGGGAACAAACACAAAGTCACTTTATGGTCATGGGGGGTGGAATTCGAATGAGATGCTAGGGTGACCAATCCTTTGTTAAAGCCTTGAAAATGGCGGCTTTGTGATTCAAATAAAATAAAAGGAATTCTTATTACTTACAATTGGAATTTCATGTCAATCTTTCTAACCTAGCATCGCTGGTCATTTAATGAAAAGTGTGGCAGATTCTAAATGTGTCTCCATTTCAGGGACCGAATGTGCTGTGGTTGGTTGGGTTATAGAGATCGAAGTTGTGGTGGGGGGACATTTTGTGGTCGTGCGGGGGGGAAATTCAATTGGATGCTAGGATGACCCTTGAAACCTTCCAAGATGGCGACTTTGCGATTCAAATAAAATAAAAAGACAAAAAGAAAATTGTGAGTTGGAATCAAATCTGGATCAAATCTGGATCAAATATGGATCGGAATCGAACAGAATGATAAGATAAAGGATGAGTAAAGTGTATACAGTCTTTCTTGTATATTTTTCTTATACATGTGTGCAGTGAATTACCAGAGGATTTAGTTAGAAAATAAAAGTGCCTGGAATTTTCTTACCTCGAATATTTGTTGAGTGTTAAGTAGTAAATGTTACCATCGTGGCCTGAAATGATATATATATATATATATATATATATATATATATATATATATATATATATATATATTTAAAATATATATTATAAATTGCTACGAATTTAATTTATTTAAAATATGTTTTTTTTTCGCGGGATTTTGGGTTTTAAAAAGACACAGTTAAAATCATAATTCACGTTTCCAAGGTTACAGATAAATCTACTTCAACCAGACAAGGGGTGTCTGGGTGTTCATTATCGCTGTATTTTGATGTATCAGTTATTAGTTACGTTTTGGTAAGGGGTAGGAATGTATTTTTCAATGAAATCTAACATCAGTTAAATGCATGTCGTCTGGATTTTTTAAAATTTTATTGTTAACGGGAAAATTCTTACGGCATTTTTTTTTCTACTGTTCTTTCTTTTATATATATATATATATATATATATATATATATATATATATATATATATATATATATATTTTGAACAATAAAATATTAAAAATTAAAATCTTCAGACACTGTAGATTAATATTCTTTCGTTTTTTTTTTATTATTTCATTTAGATTCCTCGACTAGTTTCGGCCAAAATGGCCATCATCAGGAGAAGAAAAAATTCTGCTTGCTGGTAGCAGTCAACTACAGAAAACAAGCAAATATTGGAGTCCAATATTTGCTTGTTTTCTGGTGAAGGTGAAATGGAACTAATGTTTTTAATTTAATTACAAAATTAAATTTGAAGTTTTTAGCTTCCATTTTTGAAACATGGTTATTACTGTGTAGCGAAAAAAAACATTTTAAACCAGTTAATTTATAATATATATATATATATATATATATATATATATTCTATCAAGGTCCCACTCTTTATATAATCTCAAGGTTCTGGAGTCCTTATATATCAGATTCCGCAAGCCTTCCCTCTGATCACAGAGGGATTGTTTGCTGGGTCTGAATATTATTGGTCTCTAGTTTTCTTTGAAAAATTTTTTTCTCCCCCTTCATTAGTCATGTTTAATTAATTTAGACGTTTATTCTTTTATTTCCCAGGATTAAACTTGATAAGACTGGAACGCAACCGGTTGTTTTTTAGCTATTAAATTTACATTGATATGCTTTTTAAATTACGCTTATTCCTTGCTATTAAGTTTTGTACAACAAAAAACTTATTTATATATATATATATATATATATATATATATATATATATATATATATATATATATATATATATATATATATATATATATATATATATATATATATATATATATATATATATATATATATATATATATATATATATATATATATATATATATATATATATATATTATATATATATGTGGTTTGAATTGAGGAATCGGAGAGCCGAGTTCGAATTCCAGTCGAATCCATTACATTCACTTACGTGCTAATACCCTTGGGAAAGGTATGAATCCTCTTCTTCTCCCCCAGCTATGGGTTAATAGCAAGACAGACTGGGTTCTATAGCCTTGGATGGAAACTGGTCTAGGAGAAGGACAACTTTGAATTCAAAACTTGTAGAAGGTCGTTTGGGGCCTTGTGGCACGTAGTGCATCAGGTCTCTGAATTCGGCCCTTCAAAAAGTGTGGATGGTCTTGCACGAAACCTTCACCACAATAATCAAATCTCATGTGCTGTTGTCGGGCTGTCGGTTTCCTAGGAACTTATCTGCTTGACCCTCATACGTCGAATTCGACGAGAGAGTCGAGTATATATATATATATATATACGAGAGAGTCGAGTATATATATATATATATATATATATAATGTGTGCACATGCGGAAATTTTAAATTTACACATTAACCTAACAGGTCCAAAACAAAAAAAATAAAAACTACATTCCAAAGAACATTATGGAAAAGCGATTTTTATTACTTACAATTGGAATTTCATGTTAATCTTTCTAACCAGAAATCAATGGTCATTTAGAGATAAGTGTGGAAGACTCTAAATACATCTCAATTTCAGGGACCAAATGCACTGTGCTTGGTTGTGTTAGGGAGATGGGAGGCCAAACAAACAAAGAGAAAGTCACTTTGGTAAGTGGACTTCTATTAGATTCTATATTGACCACCCCTCTCTTAAACCCTTCAGAATGGCGACTTTGCGTTTTAAATAAAGACTAAAGGAAAACAAGAAAAAAAAATTTTTCTTCTTCATTTTTCTGGGTTTTAAATGCAACGTCAGTCGTTATCTTCTGTCTTCCTGGATCCTGTTCTCTTTTCCTTTTCTCCTCGCTAAACTCTTCTCATTCTCCTCTGCTCCCCGTAAACCCCTTGTGGCTTAGTGGCTTTATCGCCTTGCTTGGAATTAAATTATTTAGAAATAAATAAATTGATAAACAAAAAAAGTTGACAGAAAAGTCGAGGCCAGTTCTATGCCTGAATGCAGGCTTCTTGAACAGAAAAGCGGTAAAAATGGTGATAATTTGTTGCAAAGAGTGCACAGTTCTGTTGTCTATGAATTTCTTTAAGGAGTGTCGAACTGTTAAAAATATTAATTAAACTAACACTTGTTCTATTCACTTCTTTTTCATTATTTTTATTCTAAAGTAGTTAAAATATCATTTTCATAATTTTTGTATCTAATTACAAGGGAAATAAATATAAACATCTGCTCTGGAATATATTTAGAAATACTTGATAAAATCGAAAGAATCTGCGATGTTATTGATCCTGACCTGGCATCTCGGCTTCCCACCACTATAATGTAGCTTCCCTGTACCTTTTCTATAAATACTTTCATGGTAATTGTTCTGGTGAATTTTCCTCTATGCTAGCTAGACGTTATGGATTTAAGCACAGTACTATATTGGCGGCAAGGTCTCATCATTTTACAGTTGAAATGACTAGATGTAACCGTAAGTTCTATGTTAACAGTTTCTTCTCTCACACTTCTCACTTGAGGAACTCTTTTCCGTCTTCTTGCTTCCCAGTCAACTTTGATCTTCAAATATTTTGAATGCAATGTCAATCGTTACCTTCTGTTTTCTTAATTATTGTTCTTTTATTGTCCTCTTTCCTTAATAGTAGTTTTTCTCATATTCCTTAACACTCAGTAACCCCTTGCGTCCTAGTGGCTTTATTGCCTTTGATCTTCAAAAATTAAAAAGCAATGTCAATCGTTATCTTCTGTCTTCTTAATTCTTGTTTTTTTTTTATTGTCCTTTCTCCTTAATAGTAGTTTTTCTCATATTCCCTAACACTCAGTAACCCCTTGCGTCTTAGTGGCTTTTTCGCTTTGCTTGGGGTGAAATGATAAAAAAAAAAAATGCTACCCATCAAAAATTAATTTTGTCATTTTTGCCCCCCACCTCACAGATCCCTTGATGTGTTCATTTGTGCAACTTTTTTTCCGCCATCTAACTGGTGGATAAAATAAATTAACCCTTTTTTTTTTTACCTGCGTCACTGGTTGTATTTGAATTGTCGGAGGGGTTTGGATTTCTAATGTTGATTTTCGCACAGGCGGTCCCTCCCATCTTGGAAGCCTAGAACAACACCACAATCCCCGCCAGCCTAAGCCGATTTCAAACGCTTATTACCTCTTCACAAATGCTTTGTTTATCAAAGGAGTTGCAGTTCCGAGTTGGGAATAAATATTAGCAGGAGCATATTTACACTTGCACCGTTTCCTGCAAGAAAAAAAAAATGCAAAGCAATATTTGCATGAAACACATGGCGACTGGTATGAAAAGTTAGTAGTAGCAGTAAGTCCTTAACGACACACGCAAAGACACTGCAACCAGTTTGACGACACCATATTTCCTTGAGCGAATTGTGGCAATATTCCAGACTGGTCAATCGATTTCTTTTTAGTTTTAAACCTAATTTTAGTGCGTTTTTTTTTTTTTTAACAATATAAATAAATGAAGATTTATTCAGGTACCACAATTTTGGAAACTTATTTATGGTATTTGAGTTAAAGTTTTGCCGATCGTTTCAGTTTAATTTTTAAATGTTTTTTTTATTTTATTTTGACATTTCTAATGATGTTGGTTTTACGAGTTGGTAAATACAAATCAACAAGTACAAGTTAATAAAGAATATATATATAATATATATATATATATATATATATATATATATATATATATATAGGGTAATGGTCAGAGTTGAATCAGACCAGGAAACAGAAGTATTAAAAAGTGTTCAATACATGTGAAAAAAAAAATAAATAAAACTAAAAATAACATGTAGAGCTTTTAACTTTAAAAATGAAGCGGTCAGTTGAATTCGCTACCTTGGTTTCAACTTTCAACCTTACGGTATCCAAAGGCGATTTTTATCAAATGACCTCTCAACGCTTTATTTATTTAAATAATAATAATAATAATAATAATAATAATGAGCGCTATGTTATTATTTTTAAAAAATAAAAATAATAATAATAAATGTATCGGGGGGGTAATTGAAATAATTAATTTATAATACCCTTGCTGCTGTTGCAGCTTCTTCTTCTTCTTCTTCTTCTTCTTCACATCCTCCTACCCCCTTTCTGTTACACCCAACACCGTGTGTTTATTTATTTTCGAAAATAATAATATAGCGTTGATTAATATATTTTTTTTAAATAAATAAAGCGTTAAGAGGTCATTTAATAAAAATCGCCTGATTATACGGTAAGGTTGAAACCAAGTTAGCGGATTCAACTGACCTCCTAATTTTTAAAGTATATAAATATATAGATTTGCTAAAAAATGAGCATACCATGTTGAAAAAATACCCCAAACTTAATAAAATAAAAAGACTTCTCATCAACATCTTTATGTAATTATTAAGAGGAAAGACCAAAGGGCTTTTTGATGATTAAATAAATTATATTTTTTAATCCTTTTTAGAACCTTCGAAATTTTGTTTAAAATTTTTGTCTTTCTTGAATCAACGGGTGACCATAAATTAGCATGGTTAATTTTATCGTCATTTTGCGGTGAAAAGCAAATTACTTTAGAAATTCCAGAAAAAAATCAGATAATTGTTTGATTTTAATGACATTTTCAGAACTTATTCAAAAAATCAATGCAATTATTTTTGAAATGTTTCTTTTTTAGAAAATCTTTCCAATTTTTTTTTTACATCTGTTACCCACCGCCTCCATTTATTTAATTTTATAAAATTTCAAGAATTTATATTAGTTCTTAGGTCCTTGGGGAATGTAAATCATTAATTTTTATTGTCAAACAGGACATCCAGTTACCTAAAATCTGCTCTGAATCGTAAAATAAAAATGCAATAAAACAGCATTTAATTGATTTTATATATAAGATATACTATGGACATTGTCGTCTTAAGAAAGAAATTCTTTTGATAAACAATGATTTTCACAAGAATTATATTTAAATTTTAATTGCAATAATTTATAAAGTTTTAAATCTTTTAAACTGAGGTATTAATTTTTAGCGGTTAGGTGATATTGTTATTAAGTAAAATATGTATTTACTAATCATAAATGGAAAAGCATACGACAATTCAGTGACTCCCAGAATTTAAAAAATAATTTAGAATTTTTGTCAGTATAAACGTATTGATTTTTGTAAATACGGATGTCCAAACGCAAAACTATCAGAAAATAAGTGAGATAATTATAATAAATTTAAAATTTATTGGTAATTTTCTCACATTTCCTCAACTAGTATCTTTCATAATTAAGACAATGAAACCAAAAAGGTTCGATGAAATATTAAATTACTTCGAATATTTTCCTAAATTTTAAAGATTGCTGGATAATTATATAAAAAAGAAAAAAGCCCAGAAAAGCTTAAAAAAATTCTATAAAAAGTCATCCACGTTGTATTCGTTAAGTAATTTTTACAGTTATGTACTCTTTACTTAAATTTGGCAAACATTTAGCTATCGATAAATAAAAGTATACACATCCGGGTTAAAAATGGTTTTCTACGATATTTTAAAATAAAAGTAAGTACTATTTGTTTTAATTCAGATTAATTCAACTTTAAATCAGTTCATTTCATCAAATCAAGTTTCAGAAAAGTATGAAAGTTTTATTTAATAAAAAGAATTATTTTGTGTTGACAGATTTGTCAATATGGCCTATTTTAACAAATTTAGCTATTAAAAATAATTTCTATCAGTTCAAATTTGGTTTGAAATGCAGCAAAGTATTTTGCTTAATGGAAATACTAAATTTAATCAATTAGCTTGAAATTAAAACTAAAATAAAAGCTTCAAGAATGATTTTTCATTTTTAAGAACTCATTTAAATATCGGTTTTTAGGGATGTAACTACATATATATATATATATATATATATATATATATATAGGTGTGGGCGTGTGCGTGATAAAAATATACTTTTAAGGTATATTTTGGGGTAAAAGTGGCGTATGCAAATATAAAAGTAGACATTGCACCTTTCTCTCTCTCTCTCTCTCTCTCTCTCTTTGTGTATATAGCTTTTTTTTTTTTTTTGCATGACACCTCTGAGTTGACAAGGCCCATAGGTAAATCTTTGTGGGGCCGAAATATCTATACAAATGGGGTAATTTTGGATTTCTGTTCTATGCAATATATATATATATATATATATATATATATATATATATATATATATATATAGATATATGTATTAAAAAGAAAAGAGAAGCCGTAAACGTTTTTGGTTGTAATGTGAACCTTTTTAAAATATATATATATATATATATATATATATATATATATATATATTATGCTTTATGGAAAATAAATCACAATATTTAAAAAAAAAAATGTCACATTACAACCAAAAAAACGTTTACTGTTTCTCTCTTCTTTTTAATATATACACTTCTCTCTCGTTGGTATAACTATTACCTCTCCTTTATTTATATATATATATATAACCTCTCCGTTTAGGTGAAACCTAGGTAGGTTTACCTGGCTCCTTAAGATTATCTCTTATATATATATATATATATACGGAATTATAAGATTTATTTTTATTTTACAAACACGGTCAGTACTTTCTGGCCGTGTTCATAGTTAATGTTATTGAATGTTGGCTTTTCCTATATATTATTAGGGCTTTCATTATTTTTAATTTTTTTTTTTTTTTACATATGAATGCGTCTATTATACTTTTATTTTCTGCTAGAAAACTTTCCGGTAACCTACTGAACTCCACCTGAAACATACTAATAGAAAATGCAAGTACCATAGCCTAATTTCAGCTTCCTTCAAGTGTCTGTCTTTGTACAAACGCCTGAAGAAGACCCGAGTGTATAACGACAGAAACGTTGTGAGTATAACAACCAAGATGAGAATGATGGTCCCAATAGCAAAGTGTATAATAAACAGATGTCTGAAGAAGGCTTGGTTTTGGTTTCTTTTGTTTTACGGCATATCAACACCTCAATGGGTTATTTAATGCCGACAAAATTTTCATTGTTGGTAATATTTTTTTCCAAATATCTATTTCTGGTAATATTTTTTCTTCAAAAATCATTAACCCATTTTTACTTCAAGAATTTTCTTTCGCTGGTAATATTTATTCTTCAAAAATGTATAGCTGGTAAAATTTAAAAAAAAATTATTATTTGTAATAAGTTTTTACAAAGTATTTCTGGTATTAAAACCTATTTTTACACTTTCATAATGTTTTGATCCCAGTTTGAGGGTTAACTATTTGCCCATAGCTGTTACCCTAACAGGTGCTACCACCCTCGGTCAGGGTGGACCTGGGAACACCAGTAATTAAGAGGTGGTTCCACGCTTCTCAAAACATCCACATCAGACGCCTTGCTGTTGGATGTAGTTTATCGTCTTATCCAGGACGCGGATATAGTTTATCGTCATACCCAGGACGGGAAGAAGGCTAGAGTATATAAGGACCGAAACGTTGTGAATATAACAATCAAGATCAGAATGATGGTCTGAACAATAAATCATTTTTCATAGTGACAATTCTTCGTGTGAAATTTAAAATTTTTTAAACAAAGAACATTCGTTGCTTTTTTTTTTTATCAAAACAATGACGCACACACGCATTTTCTCAGAGTTGGAATACATTGCAATTTGAAGTATTTCAAATATCTGAATTTAAAGTTAAAACTATGTTTTAGATATCAATTCCAACATTTTGAAACTTAATATCTCGTTAATATTTGTGTCCGTCAGTCAAAAATGCAGCGAATACTTGATCTGAATTTAAAATAAATAAATTTTTCATGTCTGTATGACGCTTTGTCAATCGGCTTTCTGCATGTTTTGGCAAGTTGCCAAAAACAGGTTTATTTCAATCACTTCTAAAAGGAAGAACGTATAAAAAAAAAACACAAATTAAGTAAATAAACTCTTTTCCATCAGACTTTTACAAATCGTTCATTTCCCCACTTTTCTGTTGCATGATAGTAGCCATTATCAACGAAAATTGATTGATTTTCATTGGTTTGCTGGACAACATTTTAAAGCAGACGACATCTTAAAACGAGTGTAATAATGAATAAATAAATAATAAATAAGTTATGAGTGTGTAGTAGTTAAATTATATAAGTAAAAATATAGATTCTAATTACTAATTGATAAATACCAATAAACTGAAAGTAATTTTAGATAAGCATTGATACGATTCCAACTCCTCCTGCCAAATGTTAAGAAAAACAAAGATGGCGGGTAGAGATGAGAGTTAAAGAAGGTCACTTAAAGTTATAAGAAGGAATCTTGGAATGTAAATTCTTATTGCTATAGAACCAAGATAAATATTAAATTTAATACTTGATGACAAAATTTAAATATAAAATTTAAAACTTAATGAATTATTTAAGGAGAGAATACAAAAAAACAAAAACAAAAAACAAACTTGAAATTAAATAATACTGAACATATGTAAATGACTGCCTTATTAGCATAGCTAAGTACAGAGACTATATAAATACAGACACTATATAAATACAGAGACTATATAAATACCCAAACTGTCAGGTAAGGTTATTTTTCAGCGCGTCCACATCGGCATTGAATGTAGTTTATGGTGGGTTTAACGGCTCTACCGTACAAAAATTGACCAAACCCACTCGGCACTTCCCATTTTGGGGGCACCTCAGACACCTGGCAATAAATCCAAACCCCTTCCGAAGGTGAGGTACTATGTAGGGGTAACCCCACCCGACGGAGCTTGGGCAAAATATTTTTTTAAACTTTTCCGGTATGTGCCAGGGAAGTGTCAGGTGGTAATGCTTTTCTAAGCGTAGCTTAGATGTGGCACAAGGTCGGAAATGTGGAGCACGCATTGAGAATCGAAACTCACTATTGAATCATAATTTATCTAGCAAGACAAGCTTGTTAACCATTACACCACATCCAAGTGCCCCCAAGCAACCAGGTAAGGACAGAATGTATTTTATTCTGGCCAACAGATGTGTTCGCGCCTCTGCCAATAATATCTGCTTAAGCTCCCCTCTGCGGGGGGGGGGGGCATATTCATAATGGGATTTTCATAACCAATGGATTCAAGAGAAATATGCATGTACAAAATAATTTGTAACGTTAAAACAAATATAAGTAAACATGTTTTGCAGCAATGGCGATAGATTTAAATTAAATGGCGATAAATTTGAATTAAATGGCGATAAATTTAAATTAAATGGCGAAAGATTTAAATTAAATGACGAAATATTTAAATTAAATGGCGATAAATTTAAATTAAATGACGAAAGATTTAAATTAAATGGCGATAAATTTAAATTAAATGACGATAAATTTAAATTAAATGGCGATAGATTTAAATTAAATGGCGATAAATTTAAATTAATGGCGATAGATTTAAATTAAATGACGATAAATTTAAATTAAATGGCGAAAGATTTAAATTAAATGGCGATAAATTTAAATTAAATGGCGATAGATTTAAATTAAATGCGATAAATTTAAATTAATGGCGATAGATTTAAATTAAATGACGATAAATTTAAATTAAATGGCGAAAGATTTAAATTAAATGGCGATAAATTTAAATTAAATGGCGATAAATTTAAATTAAATGGCGATAAATTTAAATTAAATGGCGAAAGATTTAAATTAAATGGCGATAAATTTAAATTAAATGGCGATAAATTTAAATTAAATGGCGATAAATTTAAATGTCAAAAGGGAAGAATGAACTGAATATTCCAATGGCATTCATTAAGCGGTAAAATAAAAATTCTATCCGTACAAGGCCAGTATTTAAAATTCATAATTCGATTCATAGGACTCACTAGATGTACATGTACGAGACTCCCGAAAAGTTCCTACAAAGTGAAAAAGAATTGGAAGAAATCGCTTCATGAGATCGATAATCGAATCCTCGGCCTGAAGTAACCGCTGAGATTTTTACTCACGTGTCACTTAGAATTTAAGAGACTAAAAGTGAGGCGTACTATGGATTAAACCAATGGTGCCCCCCTCCCTCCGACTCACCGACTGCATATCTACATCCCATACTTGTTTTTTGATATTAGGTAGACTACAAATTCAAAATAAGGACTTGTGATGCGTGTTCTTAGCGCATATATCTATATCCATATCTATTGTACATTTAACGATTCAAGAAAAAAACAACAAAACTCCATATGTGGATCAACAAATAAATATATATTGAAAAATAACATACAAAATAATCATGCAATGAAGTGTAATGATTAAGGAAAAAAAGTTGTTCCCCTTCAACTGTATTCTGATTTATGATTGAATGGTCAAAAGAATTTCTCTTGAATAAGAATGTTCAGGATTCTATGTTGAATAGAGTTTGCTGTTAGAATAGAATATAGTTAATTAAGAAATGTGTTGTTTATAGAAATTAACAGAGTTCTGGTTCATGAACTTGGCTGAGTCACAGAGAAAGATATGTATAATGTGTTACAAAAATCTGTGTCTGTGTGTGCATTTGAAATGTTGTGAGTAAAGTCGTAGATTTGTGTGGACAGGCGAAAATAGCTGGACTCTACTGGCGGCTTGTGGAAAAATTGCTTCTTTTAAAGCTACCTATAGGCTCCCAGCGAAAACGCGGGAAAATTAATTTAGCACTAAAATATTTGATTGGTTAAAATTTGACCAATTACTGATTTTGCATCAAAGAAACATGTGAGCAAGTTCACGACCGAAAAATTCAAAGTGACGACTGCGATTGCTAAATTGTCATATAGAAAAGCAGTATTGATTTACTAGCCAATCGCAGACGAATGAATTGTGGGCGTGGAAAAAGCATAGCAGTCGCTACAGACTATGTTAACATTGTAAACTTTCGTGATGTACGGAGGCCGTTAACAATTAAGTATAACTCAAGAGTTCAATGTTAGGATAAAACAGTATTTAATTACAACCGCAAATAAATACTTAACAAGAACAAAGAAATAAAAGTCGACGAAAGATAATTAACCATTTCAGTGAATACTTTGTTAGTAGCGCAGCTCGGCGTAACGTTCGGTAAATCCTAAATCAAAACCCAAATCATTGACGCACAATAATTCACACTAATTCGACTGGATAGTTCCACTCAATAGTCACTGCAGTCAGTAGCCTGACACCGCCATTTATACACCTGATGGAAAATATATATTCATAAGTCCAGAGTGTCACGTTCGAACCTCAGTGTTGGTAGTTACTCATTTTCTTCCTATATGTAATAAACACACACACGCATTTTGGCTTTTATTAGATGCTATTAAATTAGATGTCGCGAGACGAACATCCATGGCTATATCGCTTACATTTACACACCTAGAGCATTGACCCCTGCAGACGTCAACTGTTTGATTTGGCTGAAGTATGGCGCATCCTGTCCAGAGATAAACAATCATTCGGATTTTTAGCTTCGGACAATGCAACAAAAACCTTGTACTAATTTTATTCTTCGTAAAGTGTTCCTTAAGCAAATGTATTTTTAAATATTTACTTATTTCTAATGCCATCCTGTCTTCTTCAACCACGCCCATTGTTCTAGCCGTTCATTTACCGTCACTTTTCTTCACTGCTACTGAAAGGCAGGTTTAAACGTTATCTAATGGTGACGTCATGTTTCCAATAGCAACGCCTGGTATAAAATGAAGGAATTAATTATTTAAGTCCTATATTGAAATTAGACTGACCATCTAGTTGAATGGAATACGGTATCAGGGAGATTGTTAAATTGCAACAATGTCTACGATGATGATGGTAAAGAAATAGTAACAGGATTATAAAGAAGACAACAAAGGCAGTGTTTGGAAAATGGGATGATTGTTTTTTTTGGTTTTTTTTTTGCTATCCTTGCAAGAAATCAGTTTCTGTTGTAAGAAGGACAGAGTATCGTGAAGAAAAGTGAAAAATAGAGGTCGATAAAGTCTGAAGAGATGTCAACTGGTTCAAATATCATGCGCATGCGCTAAGAATAACACAGAGGTCAACCTTCGCGGACAGTGTTCTAGATGATGAGAAAATGAAAAAAAAAAAAAAAGAAAAGAAAAAGAAAGAAAAGAAAAGCTGTACATCTGAATCTCGTGTCCAAGTTTATATTTGGCTCAGAAATAGGAAATGTGTGGTAAAATGCTTGCAAACAGCTGGTGACAGTTAGGAAATATCCTCAGTGAATGAAACAATAAATAAGTCCTCGATCGTATTGCGACAGACGAAGAGACAACGGGGAAATTCTTCGCTGCATATAGAATTCTGGAATTGGCACCTCAGTGTTGGTTTTTCCCAAGACATAGAACCGTAAGGTTAATAACGAACTTCGTTTGCAAGTTGTTCAAGTTGAGTGTAGAAAAATAGCTGGGTTCTGGCGAGCAATTCAACAATGACCTGAAAATTGGGAAGAAAGCATTGATGGTCCCTACCCTGAATCCTTCAGAAAAAAATTGGTGTGTGAAATTAGCAAATATTAAACACTACAAATACCTCAGAATTTGGATAGGTTAAAACAAATTTACTATAGTAGAAAAAGAAATTGAATGTAGAATAATCTGTGGTAGGGATAGTTTCACCCAATACCGCAAGTTGCTACAAAACCAAAACGTTAACTTAAAAATATGAGTCCTGTTATTTAAATTATTTACATTGTCCGGACTGTTGCACTCATTTTTACTGCTATATTCACGACGTTTCGGCCGTTATACGCTCCGGCCTTCTTCAGTATCTGTCTATATTTCTGAGATGAGGTACTATAATTATATATCCTATTTACATTGTCCGGACTGTTGACCTAATTTTTATAGCTGTATTCACGATATTCGGGCCGTTGTACGCTCCGGCCTTCTTCAGGATCTGTCTATATTTCTGAGATGAAGAATTGTAATAATTTACCCTATCTACATTGTTCAGACTGCTGTCCTTATCTTTGTTTCCATATTCGCGACGCTTCGACCGTTGTACACTCCGGTCTTCTTCAGGATCTGTCTATATTTCTGAGCTGAGGTATTGTAATTATTTACCTTAATTACATTGTTCGGAATGTTGTCCTAATCTATATTCACGACGTTTCGGCCGTTGTACGCTCCGGCCTTCTTTAGTATCTGTCTATATTTCTGAGATGAAGAATTCTAATTATTTACCCTATCTACATTGTTCAGACTGTTGTCCTCATCATTGTTGCCATATTCACGACGTTTCGGCTGTTGTACGCTCCAGCTTTCTTCAGGATCTGTCTATATTTCTGAGATGAGGTATTGTAATTATTTACCCTATCTACATTGTTCAGACTGTTGTCCTCATCTTTGTTGCCATATTCACGATCTTTCTTTCGGTTTCTCTCCGCGTACTTTAGCTCTCTTACTGATATTTTCAGTCCCGATACCTTTTGATCGGACCTCGTGTGTGTGTGCGTGTAATCGAACTTAAGCTGACAATATGAGAAAACTTAAAAGTTAATAATAAAATTTAACCCGTTTATTATTTCTAACAAGCAATGGACAGAACTTAATAAGCAAGAGGGATATCCATTTTAAATGCACAAAGATTAAAGAATTTTATTTTCAATAATGCAGATTATTTTAAATGGCGATAGAGAACAATGAAGAAAATTAACAGCACGTGAATGAAAATCATTTAAGGGAAAAAAAGTGCTCACCCACAGCCAATGTTTATATTTCAAAATTCTATAAATGCACTAGGCCTGGGTTTCCCAATACATGGGCGATATCGCCCTCCGGTGGGCGATTTCAATTGTTGGGTGGGCAATGAGCAACTGAACAGAAAATAGTGGACGAATGGCGATTTTTGAGTATTAAAATGTATTTCAACATATACTACCCGAAAAAAAATATTCAAAGAATATGCAAATGACCTGTATAAAAACACGAGAAGTTAAATTCAAAGAAGTGGGTCACATTTCTAGATATGATATAAATATCCCCGCAAACAAGGGATATTTTGGTATTTTCTATAGTTTTAAGAAAGGTTATTAACATTTAAATAGTTCTTCAGAGGAAATAACATATTTTAAGGATATAAATCAGATAAGGGAAGACCAAGAACAATACCAGTAAAGTCAGACTACGAACCAGTAACAAACTTTTACCAAACAATTTTTTCTATGCTTTTGAATATTAACTATACAGGTGGGCAGTGGAAAGATTTTCTATGTGAAAATGGGCGATGACGCTAACAACGGTTGTAACCCCTTTGTACTTGGCAACATAAGTGTATGTGTTTGAAGTTACAGAATGAATTAAAAAAAAGTGTGGTCTCTATTGAAACTCTATATGCAACCCCACAACCCGAAGAGGATTCTGAGACTTTAATTCACTATCTTTATTAGAAATTTTGGAGCAAAAATGGCTTAATACTGTCTATCAGCGAATTCGTATTCCCAAAAGGAAAGCCAATTCTAAAACAAGCCCGTTTATAAATAAATTATTCTTATTGAAACAAAACTGTTTACTTAAAGAGTGTTTATCAACCTAGAACCAGTTCTTTCATTGAAGAAGCAATCTTTTAAAATTTATTTTAAAACTTATCTATAAACAAAAGACGGGCTGTCTGATCGAGGTCGTTAGGTACTTTCTGAACTTGGGTCATAGCGAAATAAAACTCAGGGTTTCGGATGCTGATTTTCAAAGCTAGTAGATTCAGAAGACTCTAATAGAAGTCAAAATATCGACACTTGGCCCAGAAGTACGCTTCTAAGCGGCTAAGTTGGCTCATACCTCGGGATGGCGCAGCTGCCCACAGGCAGTATCTCTCCTTCGCGAGGGATCTGGGGTCATTACCCGGCGCTTGAGAAAAAGGGTAAGTACCGAGGAGGATTGAGTAATTTTTTCCACTGTATTGCCGGTAACCCTACTTTAAGCTTCCATCTTGTGTCACATGGGCGCACTGAAATACCCTTAACTATCTCGGGGTATGTGTGTATGGGTCGGGGGTACGTGACTGTGAATTATTACTTTTTAAGGCTGGGACTTGTGATCGTAATAGAAATTTAAATGCTGTTTTTCAAAGAATATAGACATTCACCAGTCAGGAGTGTGAGGAAACACATTGGCTACTTACAAAGACTATCGGCACATTTGATGACCTGAGGCACGGTGGAGTAATAGATAGCGGCTTGGATTGAGGAATCGGAGAGCCGAGTTCGAATTCCAGTCGAATCCATTACGTTCACTTACGTGCTAATACCCTTGGGAAAGGTGTGAATACTCTTTCTTCTCCCTCCAGCTATGGGTAAATAGCAGGACAGACTGGGTTCTATAGCCTTGGATGGCTATTGGTCTAGGAGAAAGAAAACTCTGAATTCAAACCTGCTCTTAGAGGAGGGTGAATGGAGTCTCTCTGAGCCTTGGTTGGCAATCCATTTAGTGATGGTGTCACGATAAAAACACCCTAGCGAAGCATCAATAATTCAGCTATTTGACAAGATTATGAACTACACCAATCAAAGTATTGGTGAGTTCAATCTCGGCTGAGGCCGCAAGACGATGATGAAATTGGTGATTTCTTCATTGTCTTAGTTTTTCATATCTGTTTCAGTCTTTTAACACACACACACACACACACACACACACACACACACACACACACACACATATATATATATATGTATATATATATACAAATAAGAGAAGGAACAGATGAAATAATTTTTTTTTCTATTTTTAATTCTGACCTTGTGTTTCCCCAGACACTTTTGCTTTTGAAATTTTCTTAAAAATCATTTAATCAACAGTTACTTAACATCACCTGAAGAGGCACAACATAGTGCCGAAATACGAAAGCTATTGTGTAGCGATTTTAACATGTTTTCGTTATAATCCTTTATAATAAAATAATAATAATAATATATAAATATATATTTATATATATACACACACACACATATATGAATGTGTCTGTGTGTGGTAAAAATGTAGTATCAAGGTATATTTATGGGTAAAAATGCTCATTATCAGCGATAGAGTCTGTGTAAATATAAAAGTGAAGTCAACACCTGCATAAACGTAATTTCAGGCCATGTTTGTTTTGTGTTGGCTCGACTATTTATATATGCTGTTAATAGTGCATTATGAGTATCAAGGTCCATTGTATTATCATAGTGGTTGTTGGTTAAGTGATAACTGTTATATCTAAAATGGTTCTAGAGGTTATTGTATAGAAATAATTGTGAATCTGAATGCTTTTATTTGTATTTAATTTATAATGTTCTTTGTTAACTTTTTACTCATTATTTATTATTAATTACTTAATTATTAGTTGTTAATTATTATGATGTTTACTTGTGTTTGTTTATTTTGATTTTTTGTTTATTTATTTCCTTTTTCATCCTTGGTTCTTTTATTTGTTTAGTTTAAACTCTTGGCTTTTGTCTAAAGTATGCTATATTATCTACGCTGTAGAGGGTGCGGTAGAAATACGTCCCATATTTTAAACGTTTACAAAAAACAAAAAAAACAAAAGAAAAAAAACAAGGCAACTTTTAATATCAAATTTATTCCATTGTTGTTTAACTAAAGGAAAATAGTTTTTTATTCATTTCATTTTAAAAATGGCATCCTCCAAATGATGGCTTCCATTTGCCATACACTTTTTGTGGACGATTTCAAGAGCCAAGACATTTTCTGGTGTTCATGCACTTCGACGTCTTCGAGATGGCTTTCTTTTAAGTACTGGAATGTTCAAGTTGTAGCAGCATCGATTTTCTATTCCGAACAGCATCATTCCGGAGTAACATAAAACGAACAGGATTCACCAGTCTTAAATAGGTTTCAGCAGCAAACGCACGGCGTGCACTGGTCTAAGCCATGATGATAACGCACTTCATTGGCACCAAACAGGTGAAAATTTAAAATATTTGAGGTATTCTGCTGAACCCTATATAAAGTGCATATATCGTCAATATATTTACGTTTTCCGGTGGTATTTCGTTTTTAGTTTTCGATTTTTAAGTAACTTAGTAAAATTTCTTTATGTTTCTGCGTTTTTCAGATATATTTTGATAGTTTATTTAGTAATTTGGTTTTGGTTTTGGAAAGTGATTATAGCTATTTTCTCCTCCCGATAAAGCATTCTGGTTTGGGATTGTAGGCTAATGTTATTTTCAATTATATTTTTGGTGTATTTTTTTAACTTCCCATATATAATTAGAAAGGCTTGTGCTGTTCGCATATTTGCTATTATAAAATATATTTTGTGTATAGTTTCTCTGTTTCCAGGGTCATTCAGTTACTCCTAAATATATATATTTTTCGTGGTCTGCTGATTTTACAGTGGCTTGATATATAATATGCTTTTGCAAGCAATTACCATTTAAGGAACATCCTTTCTTTGCTCATCAGTTACAGGTAGGTTTGATTTTTGCATGTAGTTTATTGATTATTTTTCTGTTCTACTTTTTTTTATTATTTGTGTTATGTTCTCGGTGTAAGTGTAGCTGATTTTTACAGCGCTTCTGTTGAATATATTGTATCGAGTGCTTGATAGGGGAAAGCGTTTGTGTATGAGTCTCATGAATATTTTTCTTACATTTGTTTTACGTTTTTGTTGTACAGTGGGTTAAACGTGACGTTTTTTTGTGATGTCAACGAGCACCCATTGCCACTTTTGTAATGTCAACGAATACTTGCCATTTCCGTAATGCTCGTTATAGTAGAGACTTTGTAATTGCAGATACAACTATAGTAACGCCGCTGAAAAATACTGGTGTCAGACACCTTCGTCTATCACTCACACTAATAGTGCTTGCTCGATAATACTCGTTCAAATAGTAATCATCGGATAGTGATTCAAATCGAGAAATAGTATAGTGAATATAGAAGGGAATAGCGATCCGTATAGTAATAGAGGATAGACTAGAAATAGCGATCGTTTAAACGTCACGCTACCTTCCATATATGTGTTTTCTCTGCGGTCACGTGGTTTACTTAATTCAATAATGGGATCGCCTGTGTTTGCTCACTGGCGATCTATGTTCAAACTCAAGTGTCGGCAACGACACTCTTCTTATATAACACGTTTCTTTACCCGTTGGTTTTATTTGTGTGGTGAGTGGTGTGTATGTGTGTGTTCTCAGGAATCCATTATATTTTACGATTGCTTCATCATCTTTTTTTTTTGGATTTCGTAACTATCGATCTATCTACGATCTCCGTCCGTTTGTTCGATCTCTCTGACACACCTTCGCCCGTCCCATCTTCCGCCTACAACACGTTCTTCTTTTTCTCTCTCTGTCCTTTGTCTCAGCCATTGTACTTTCTCAATTGTCAATGCCAAACAATTAAACATATGTTTGCGTACAATGATCTTACCTTCAAAATGCATCTACATTTAATTGACGCTTTCACGTGGCAAATAAAATTTAATCATTATTAATTTTATGCCTCGTTTCACTGACGCCTGACACCATTTTGTTCCATTGAAGACATTCACTGGTATATTTTTGTCATTTTGTTATTCCATAGATTTTATTCATATTTGTTTTTATAAATGTATCATTCTCTTTATCCTCGGGCCTACACTAACATTCTGAATTAAAGTTTTTTCATTATTCTATAGATTTTGAAACACAGTTGTGAGCACCACATATACCGATGACGTATCCATTTTTGTGTCGTGCCACACTGACATTGAGAAGGTGGAGAAGGCGCTTGAACGGTACGAGGTGACCGGGGCCAATATTAACCGTTACAAATCTTCCGGCTTGCGGTTGGGCTCTTGGAAGGGCGTCGCTCTTCCGTGTACTTTCAGTTGGACTAACGATTCTGTTCACATTCTTGGAGTGCAGTTCGGAGCTGACCCACAGCTGGAGAAGAATTGGTCGCAGGTATAATCAAAGGTAGGAATGTCGCCCCAGGTTTGACACCGAAGGCGGTTGTCCTTAAAAAGTAGGGCCGAAGTGTGTGCTGTGTACATCTTTCCCCTTATCCTTTACAGGCTGTTGGCACTTTCTCTCTTTGATGGTCGTCTGAAGCTTACAGCACCTGATATTCCCAAGTGCACACTCATCAACCAGGCACGACGTTTAATTTCTTCTTTTCCTTGCTGCGGGGAGGAGACAGGCCACTTGTCCGTAGAGAGGTTTGTGTCCAGCG
>CAHIKZ030000869.1:1250000-1260486 GCA_903632075.3 Acanthosepion pharaonis
ATGTAATTGTAATTGTTGTGATGGTGATTTTTCGAAAACACATTTTTGTAAATGCGTTATAATTATGTTAAAATTAATCGTTGTGATTATGATGTTTTGTAAACAAGACTTTCCAATACCAGATGGGTAACCGGAGATGGTAAATTGCAACACCTTGTTTAATGTTAATCAACTCAAATGCATTTTAAAACATTACTACTACACTCGTAATAAATTTTCTTCAGTGTTGTTGGTTGATTTTGATATAGAAGGCCTCAAGAAATTGAAGATTTTGTTTATTATTTTTATTGTGTAGTATATTGGTGTTTTCAATAAATATTTTCCTGTTTTATGAAGGTGAACAGGAATGATCTTTAAATGTGCGATAGAAGTTGTATCCGAGAAATGAAGTTAAAGACGTCTTGATAATATATGGAGTAATGGATAGGGGCTTGGATTGAGGAATCGCAGAGCCGAGTTCGAATTCCAGTCGAATCCATTACATTCACTTACGTGCTAATACCCTTGGGAAAGGTATGAATCCTCTTCTTCTCCCTCCAGCTATGGGTAAAATAGCAGGACAGACTGGGTTCTATAGCTTTGGATGGCAACTGGTCTAGGAGAAGGACAAGTCTGAATTCAATCCCTGCGGAGGGTCATTTGGGGACCCTGTGGCATGTAGTGCACCAGGTCTCTGTATTCGTCCCTTCACAAAGTGTGGATGGTCCTGCACGAAGCCTTCACCACTATAATCAAATCTCATGTGCCGGTCTCGGGCTGTCGGTTTCCTGGAAACTGATCTGCTTGGCCCTCATACGTCAAATCCGACAGGAGAGTCGACTATATATATATATATATATATATATATATATATATATATATAACTATTACGGCTAATAAATAATGCAAGACTCTTCGTTAAATCGAATTGAGTTCTCTCAGTCACTGTGTATTTATCTAAAAATAAATATGCTTAAAAGTCACCTTCATCCGTGCGCCAACAGATTATTGGTAGAATCTCCGACTGACGCCAATTCAGTCGGGTTGCAATCCTAGCTAGAGGCAACCGGACGTCTAGCCACACTGATGGGCTGTAATACAGCGAAACAGTCTTTCTGTGGATGACAATATATATATATAAAATATGTGGTGCAGTTCTATTCAGATTACAATGAATCATTCACATAAAAAGTAAATTACTAAAGTTAATGATATAAAATGGCGAAACCCCTTCGCTAACAAAATTTTAAAGATGCATTATCCTACCAATCACTCAATGAATGTTATGATCCTTGTTTTTTAAACATTCATCGAGTGATTGGTAGGATAATGCATCTTTAAAATTTTGTACAAGTCTTGTTCTAATGTACATCGTCTTTGTCATGTTGTATTGATAATGTTATATTTATGAATATGTCCTGAAGATGGTTTATTAGACCGAAACGTCAGACGTTGACATATTAACATTAAAACAACATAATCGTATATAAGGATTTTTGTTTGTTTTTTCCGTATATATTTTTATTCATACTGTCGGATCTATATCCATATATTTGCTTATATTATATATATATATATATATATATATATATATATATATATATATATATATATATATATATATATATATATATATATTTCGTTGTTGGAATTGTTACCTGATGAAGTGGAGTGTTTTAAAAGGATTTTTGAAATAAATTATTGTAATGCTCTTTAATTTGGTCTGTTTTTCAATAAATATTAGCTCTGTATTATACATTGAATAATATATATATATATATATATATATATCTTATCTTTCATCAAGAACGCGTATAGAAATACGATGTCCCTTTCGAAATATTTTTGGAACTTAAAAGATGTTAACAAAACCCTTACGGTAAAATTGAAAAAAAAAACTAGAACTTGTAAATCGTTAAATGAACCGTGTTTCCTATATTTACAAGCAAAATTATAAACAATCAAATTTTCTGACAAAAAAAAAATCTGCTGTTAAACCAAAGGAGTGAATTAACTGTAAATTACCAACACAGTTTATCTTTTACCTTAAAATATAGTTAAAATAAAAAAAATAATTACGTATTACCACTTTTTATAGGCATAATTTATTAGTATATAATTGCCCAACCTCTACATCTAATTACCTTATATCATTCATTCAGCTTAAATATTGCCAATTATTACCTTCTATTTACTATTATTAACACCATATATTGATGTTCCACATTTTTAATTTTATCTACAGGCCTCTTTAAGAAGCTTGCTGGATATATGTTTTTTTAATTTCTTCGGTTAACTTTGGTTGTCTAATTAACCTACCAACTCCCTTAAACAATTAGAACTTGTCATTTCTGGCTACAATAACGATACATTTGTCGCTGTCATATTCTCCACAACCGTCAATGTTGCCATGTCTATATATTGGTTTATCGCGACATGAAGAAAAAAAACCTCACCCACCTCCACCCTATGACCTTCTTTTTCTATTTAGCGTTGATATGACATTTAATTGGTTAATCCAGACATACCCACAAGTCTATTTTTAATTTCTGACCTTATGCCTCACTTTTAACTTTAGGAAAATAGGTGAAAATTTGTTTTTAAAATTTCCTAAGAAATCATTTTATAACCAGCTACTTACCATCATCTGAGGAAGTACATTCATAGAATTGAAACATGAAAACATTTGTGTAGCGATTTCAAAATGTTTTTATTATAAACTCTTATAATAAATGAATAAGTAAAATCTGGACAAATGGAGTATGATTCCTCTGTACGTAACATTAAATTTAAAGGAGGGTTCAATATCTAGGTTTTATTTGCAGACAACTTCGTGTCATGACCTATATATAAAAAAATTTCCGATGAATTTGAATTTAGCGAATGTCACGTTTGATTTGTTAATCACGTCAAAGCCCACAAGTGTATATGTTTAAAAGTTTTCTGCTTTTTAAAATTAAATTAATCTTTCACTCACCAGTAGTTTAACATCGCCTGAAGAGACACATTTATGGTGTTGAAACTTAATTGTAATTGTATAGCGATTTTTTATATATATATATATATATATATATATATATATATATATATATATATATATATATATATATATAAATTTATATATATATAAATAAGCGCTTAAATTCATGTTGTCTGGGAACCAGCGAAAGCAGCTCATCGGAGCAGTTACCATGAAAGTATTTGTAAAAAGGACAGAATGAGGCAATGGCATGTCTGTGAGAAAGAGGCTGCAGACGAGATGCCAGATCATGGCCACTTACATTGCATATCTGTCTTTGGATTTGCAAGGGCGAATGGTTGATTTGTAGATTTGAAGGATCGACTCCGGCGAGAAAAATTTCCTGGCGCGGCACAGGGAGCCAACTTTTCTTGCGGTGGACGAATCTATTGACTCAATGTATTTGTTCCATCTCAGGTCAGCAGTCAAAAATCACATTCACATTGCTAATTAATTCTTTGTATAAATTGCTTCTTTATGATATAATATATAGGCTGCACACTCTAACATATATATATATATATATATATATATATATATATATATATATATATATATATATATATACATATATATGTGTGTGTGTGTGTGTGTGTGTGTATGTGTGTGTGTGTGTGTGTGTGTGTGTGTGTGTGTGTGTGTGTGTGTATGCCCATCCCCTGTTTGCGTGAATTGGCTATTTGATTTGCATTAAATTTTAAATATGAATGTCAAGTAAATTTTTGTCGACTATTTTTATAATAACTTCAATTTCTGATGTTGCTTGGCTGGTTTTATGGGGCAAATACAATGGATAATGGCAGTCGTTGGCCTTGAACTTAAATCCATTTCGATGCTACCAGTCACCACCATTCACAAAAAACAAATATCAAGAAGAAAAGTAAATAGGGCAGCCATTTCCGGAAGCGGGAAAAAAAAAACTTATTGCATCACGTTGATTTATATTCGTCAATATATTCCAAATATTTATTTATTCTAACACATGTTTCTAAGTTATACGTGTCTTACGGCCACATCACGAAGTTAAGCAACGTCGACCCAGGTCATTATCTTGATGGGTGACCGCTTGTGAATACCAGGTGTTGTAAGCTTGAATGTTCGAAGCGATGGCTTACGGACACATCACGTTGAAACTCTGATTCTCGTACGATCACCGAAGTTAAGCAACGTCGAGCCAGGTCGATACCTAGATGGGTGACCGCTTGGGCATACCAGCTGTTGTAAACTTAGATGTTCGAAGCGATGGTTTACGACCACATCACGTTGAAACACCGCTTTGTGCGATCACGGAAGTTAAGTAACGTCGAGCCTGGTTAGTATTTTGTTGGGTGACCGCTTGGGAAAACCACCTGTTGTAAGTTTGGATGTTCGAAGCGATGGTTTTCGGACACATCACTTTCAAACACCAAAGGTAAGCAATGTCGAAATTGGTCTGTACCTCGATGGGTGACCGCTTATGAATATCATTGTAAGTATGGATGTGCGGATGGTATGGCTTACAGTACCGAGATGGGTGACCGCTCGGGAATACCAGGTGTTGTAAACTTGGATGTTCGAAGCGATGGTTTACGACCACATCACGTTGAAACACCGGTTCCCGTACGATTACAGAAGTTAAGCAATAAAAGAGCCTGATAAATAGCTGGGTGACCGCTTAGGGATATCGGGGGCTGTAAGCTTCGATGTGCGGGTAGTGTAATGGATAATGGCTCTGAATTGTTAATTGTAGAGCTGATTTCCAATTCCTATTGGGTTCATTATATTCATTTACACACAATACTCTTGGGAAAGGTATCTAGCCACTTCTCCTCCCAACAATGGGTTAATTAATAATATTTTTTTTTATCATTAAACCATTTTTTGGAGCCTGGTCAGTAGCTAGATAGGTGACCCGCTTGGGAATACCAAATGCTGTAAACTTGGATGAGTGGGTGGTGTAAATGGATAATGACTCTGAATTGTTAATCAGAGAGTCGAGTTTCAATTCCCCTCATCTATGGGTTAATTAGTAAGATTTTTTATCATTAAACCATTTTCTATTTATGGCTTATAAACTTTGAATTTGTTGCACTTTGTTTGCATAATACAATCTAACATCTACACAAGAAGTTGATATATAAGTGGGAGTTTATTTGTTAGCTATTTACAACAAAATCTTTGTGTATACATACCTCAAAATTGGTGTGTATAGTTATGGAAAATGACTTGGAATTGTCAACTGGGGAGCCGAGTTCCAATTCCAGTTGGTTTCGTTACATTCACTTGAGTGGAAATACCCTTAGGAAAGGTATGAATCCATCTCTTCTTCCCCAGCTATGGGTTAATCAGTAACACTTTTATTTTCTGGATTTAGATAATCTACAAAGGGTTGATAAGCCGTGAAAAACCAGTCAATGAATCAATAAGATAAAATATGTGTTACATAGACTCATTTTCTTATATTCAAACAGATAATGATAATGATATTGATCGTCACTGGGTGGCGAACGATTGTAAACTTGTGTAAGTAAGTATGAATTTCGCAGTTAGGTTATTATTTCCCTTCTGGCTTTCCGTACTTTGATAGATTCCGCTGCAATGTTTGTTGATTCTTTTCTGTGATTCTTTTGTTTGTTCACTGTGTGTCATTTCCTTCACAAAGGATTCCAAAGGGGGTCATGGCATCCATTAACATCATGTGACTTAATTATAAATCAAGATGGTTTTTGTTCTTTCTTTTTTGCTGAGTCAAAGGATTTCCTTATTATCTGACGTATAGACTGAACAAATGAGTAAATAAATTCTCATGGCACATTGATTAATCTATTAAGGTCATGCGGCTGGAAACAAGTGTAATTAGATAATCTTTCATCTAAGGTTTCAAATTCTAAATGTAATTTTATGGCACACTGACTACTATATAATGGTCATATAATGCCAAACCAGGGGCTTTGAAGGTGGTTCTTATAGACTTCAATCCTGATTCTGAATGTGGTTTTATGGAACACTACTACTATATATTGGTCATCTAGTGGCAAACAGATTTTCAAGTAAATATTCATAAACTTTAATTACATCTCCGAGGTTCTTATTCTGAATGATGTTTTGTGGCACATTGACTCCTATATAATGGTCATTAGGTACCAAACAAGGATTTCCAAGTAAATCTTAGTAGACTTTAATCCCATCTCCAAAGTTCTGAATCTTAATGCTGTTTTGAGACACATTGACTCCTACATAATGGTCATACGGGGCCAAACAAGCGTTTTTAAGTAGATTATGATAATCTTCAATTCTTAGAGAACACACACACACACACACACACACACACACACACATATATATATATATATATATATATATATATTTAGAAAAAAATGACAAACTGAAAGTTTTTTTTGTGACGCGTTTCATCCGTTAGGATTTCATCGAACTGGTCTACACATGCGCAGGAAACGAGAGACGCTGCTAGTTACAAAATTTTTTTAAAGAAATCTGTTTGAAAGAAGATTTTTCTCAATCTAACCAAATTTCTCTTTAGATCGCAAAAAAATAGTATAATATAGGATAACAAAATAAAAACATTTTGGCTTTGTTAAAAATAAATATTTGCTTTTTCTAAATACTGTTTGTTGATATATAAAATTATACAAAATTATATATCGTTATATCACACACACACACGCACACACACACACGCTCACGCACGCACACACCCATACACACACACACATATATATATATATATATATAATTAATACAAATAACATTTGTCACTTAGCTGATATTGATTATATTCAGCACATCACCTCTGGAGTTTCGTTGATGAACTTTTTCGTAATTACTCGGTTCACTCTTCAGGAGGTTTCAGCGATTGATTTTCTCTCTCTCTCACTTTAATAGAGGTAGAGGAAGTATGTATATATATATATATATATATATATATATATATAGCATAATGAGAAGCCACGTATACTTTCTTAATATGTATATAGAAAAAGTTTCAAATTAAAATTATAATGTTTTATTTTATGAAAGTATTTATTTATTTATATATATATTTGATATTTCAAATTGTCCTCAATTTTTCATCAGAAATAACAAATTATTATTAAGATTTGTTTGTTACAAACAGTTATTTCTGATGAAAAATTGAGGACAATTTGAAATATCAAATATATATATAAATAAATAAATACTTTCATAAAATAAAACATTATAATTTTTAATTTGAAACTTTTCTATATATATATATATATATATAGATAGAGAGAGAGAGAGAGCGAGTATATATATATATATATATATATATGTGCGTGTGTGTATGTATGTATGTATATACAGATTGCCGCAGCCATGGCAGCCATGGCCAAATTGACAAAAAATATGGAGGAGCAAAATCAGTATTCAAACTAAGTACATACTGTACAAATCGTCGATAGTCTCCAATCTCCTATATGGATGTGAAACGCAGACACTGTTGGCAGATACAGAGGGAATGATCTAAGCGTTTGAGAACAAATGCATGAGAAAACTCCTTGGCATTTTCTATTGGGAACAAAAAAAAACAAACAATGAGTTTGTGTGGAAAAGGGTTAAAAGTTTTGTGGGGCATCAGGAACCCCTTCTCACCAATGTCAAACGGCGAAAAATGGCGTGGTTTGGACACATTATAAGGCACGACAGCCTGTGCAGGACCATCATGCAAGACACCGTTGAAGGTGGACGTAGGAGAGGACGCCAGCGAAAAATTCGCTTGAGGATGAAATGGAACTAATGTCTTTGATTTAATTACAAAATTAAATTCGTAGCTTTTAGCTTCCATTTTTGAAACATGGTTAAAACTGTGTAGCGAAAAAAAACATTTTAAATAAATCAATTTATGATATATATATATATATATATATATATATATATATATATATATATATATACGCTCGTTGTTGATTAAAGCTAGATCCACAATCGAAAAGGCAACTAATTATTCCATATTGATGTGCGAATGGCCAGGTTGTTGAGGAATGTTTTTCTTTTACATCGATACACCATCTCAAGATAAATTATCAACCAAGTTTAAAGAACTCCTACCTGTACATTAATTGAAGATCATGACCACCACCCAATTCCATTCTCAAGACTTGGGTCCATTCGTAGTAAGGCATCTCCCAACTATGTCACACACTTGGATCGTCTCTCCCTCCAGGAAGCCGGTATTGTTATAACCAACCATAGTGAGATTCGAACCCAGCACTCATGGTCTTAACACTAACGTTCTAACCAATCAGCTATCCGCCCATTATCCACTTTGAAAGCCCCCCTATAATTCTACAGTCTCTCATACAAGGACAAAATACATCCTGCCTTTCTCAATATTGTTTACTAGGTCATGTTAGCTGAGTATTTCCCTTAAGAGCGCATGCAGCCATCTTACCATCAGGTTCATCTAATATAGCTCTAAATATATCAGTAAAATAATTGTTTAAGAATCTAATTCTCAACATTTACATTATTTACATAAGGACCATTATCCTTATCTCTTTATCCTATCACAACGTTTCGACCTTTGTGTCCTCCAGCCTTCATCAGATATATATCGATCAGGGTAACCTACAGGGAATCCAAAATTGAATCCTTTATTTAATCTCCGGGTGTAAACTGTTCTTATTCCATTGAACCTGTCCTACGGCACAATAGACTAGCGGATTAAACCAGTGGTCCGTGAATTTGGTGACATAATCATTGTGAGTTCAATCCCTTGATTGGGCAGTGTGTATTTGGACTCAGTGGAAACAGGACAAGCAATAACTGTGCAGTACTAAAAATAAGATCTAGACAAGATATCCCTAGACATGGACAGGGGAACGAAAACAGTCTACCCTCGTAGAGTAAATAAAGGGTTCAGTTGGTAATCCTCTGTGGATTATCCAAATCGATATACATCTGAGGAAGGCCGCTGGGTGTCGCAGGTCTTCTTTCCTCTTCAACCACGTGGGTCAAAAATAGGACCCTAGTTTCGAGCGGGAATTCGTCTGATTGATTACGATTATTTTATCCGAAAAAAAAAAAAAAATGAAATTTGGTTACTGGAGCCACCGACTCAGAGACACATTTTGTCATTTGATACTTCCGTCGCCGACCTGTTTTTCTCGAAGTTCCAACAAATATAGGAGGTACTATAAGGGCACACATGAGGAAGGCCGAAGGGCATAGCGGCTGAAACGTTGTGATAAACAATAACAAAGGTGAGAACAATAGTCCGAATATATATAGGGCCCTCACCACAGAAATACAAACAGAATTACAGTTTTCATGTCCTTTTTCTGTTCAGAATGACTTACTTCTCTTTGTGATTTTAACTTAAGGGTGATTGTTCAGTTGCCTTCATGTCTTGAGGGCAATGTTCTTAATATTCTACGTCTTTTCTCTCTGTTTACATTTACAAATCTATCGTTTTCAAATATGTTTTTCTTACTGGCCAGCTCCATTCTCTTCTCCATTCAGTCAGTCAGTTATGTGACATGCGTGTTAAGCGATCATGTAGCTTTCGATACATGACTGACGAGGTAGATTTTTTTCCCGCAGTTGGTTGCCATTTCTTTCTGCGGTAGACCAGTTGCCTTCTAAGGCTATAGAACCCGGTCTGTCCTGCTATTTACCCATAGCTGGGGGGAGAAGAAGATTCATACCTTTTCCAAGGGCCAGGCAGTCAGGCAGTCAGTTATGTGCCATACGTATACACGCTTAGGTGATCATGTATCTTTCGATACATGACTGACGAGGCAGATTTTTTTCTCCCGCAGTTGGTTGCCATTTTTTTTCTGCAGTAGACTAGTTGCCATCCGAGGCTATAGAACTCGATTTGTCTTGCTATTTACCCATAGCTGGGGGAGAGAAGAAGAGGATTCATACCTTTCCCAAGGGCACGTAAGTAAATGTAATGGATTCGGCCGGAATTCGAACTCGTCCATTAGATTTTTTTTTTTAATTCATACTTAAAATCCCTTTTATTTTTATTCTTACCTTATTTTCTATTTCTTCATTTATTTAACGATCTCTGTTCAAAATTCTGCAATTTCCAATCTTCTGTTACCATCACCGAACTTTACAATTTGTTGTTTTTCTTTTCAGCTAAGATTGTTCTGATAAGCCACAACATTCTTTATACGGCTGAAATTGTTATTGAAAATAAACATCACGCTCCATATGTATTTGCTGCCATATGGTGAAAAACATACGTATTATATAATAAAAGCTACACCCCCCAAATATGCTATCGTAAATATTTAAAATGAAAGCAGATACTGTGAGAGGAAATTCACATGAAATATTCATCAGATGTGCATATGATGGAGGGGGGTGTAGCAATATAGGTTGGTTAAGAACAATTTCAATGAGAAAATATTGAATTTTGTCATTAAATATAACATCATATAATTACGTTTCAGAGTAACAATATTTTATTTCCATTTTTTTCTTTCATCTTCTTTCTTTATTTTCTTTCATCTTTTA
>CAHIKZ030000870.1:0-12500 GCA_903632075.3 Acanthosepion pharaonis
AAGATCCGTCGTTGTTGTTGTTATGAAGTGCTACATTTTGTTAAAAAAATAAACATAAACAAGTTTTCATAGGGATACTTACAATGACCATCCTAGAATGGAGTTAAATTCAATTTAAACAATATACGTACGTAGAAATTTTAAATAGAAATTGCCTCAGAAATATTATCATAATGACTAAATTTGCGATTTCCGCGTCTATAAAATACCTGTGGAATTCCCCTCTTGGACTGGAGAAGATCAGAAACCGAGTAGGACCCAGGATAAAGCTTTGGGAGACACCCGCGTTATTGTGAAAGAATCCAGAAGCGAATCCATTCAAAATGACCTTCATTTCGTAATTTGATAGGAATGATTGGATTAAATCAAACATTTGTTCTGTGATACCGTAGCTCAGGAGCTTGCGTAGAAGACCACAATTTCTTGTCCTTTTTGTAGCTCTTAAATAAAATTTTGTCTTTTTGCTATCTCTCCGAAACCCTGTTCTGCCATCCACAAGCTCGCTAGGTTAAGCATTATTTTCCTCTGTCCCTCTTGTCTTCAGTATCTCTTGTGGGTATCAGATTTTCCAATCTCTCTTTTCTCATTAGTACCTTAGAAATTTCAGCTGTCTCTTTCTGATGTAAAGTTTGTTTCTTGTTTCCATTTTCTTTAAAACTTAGTCATTGGTCACATGTTCGGTCCATGGTATTCTCAGTATCCTTCTGTAGAACAACATTTCTATTGCTTTTCATCAATTTGTGACATTGTCAGATCTTTATAAAATAAATATGTGAAAAAATAAAAGGAAAAAAAGCATTTTTCGTCTCACTTCTCTTTTGTTCGGGCACTATTCCACCACCTGATAACATGCAAAACATGATCGATTGATTTATTTTTATCGTTTATCAATCTTTTTGCAGGTGAAATAAAGTCAGAAAATATTTTCAGATTGTAATGATTTACTAATACAAGTTCTACTAATGAACACATAGCTCGAGGGAGAAGCGGTGGATTCATATCTTTCCAAGAGTATTTGCGCGTAAATGAATATAATGAACTTGGCTGGAATAGAAACTTGGCTCTCCGATTTCCAGCTTCGAGCCGTTATGCATTACACCACCTGCACATTCAAGCTTACAGCACCTGATATTCCCAAGCAGTCACACATCTATCTCGACTTTGTTGAACCTTAGTGATTGTACGATAACCTATGTTTAAATATATGACCGTAATCCCAACCAGTTATGTGTAACGAAATTCTTACTTGATTAGTCATGGCTTTTATAGTACTAGCTTTGTCTGTTAGGTTATTGATTTTGTATTATGCCTCCAGCTTCAATCAGGCTACCTACTCAGTTCGACTAGCCATGTTAATTTTATTTCATTCTTTTTTTTTTTTTTTACTTTCTTTGTTTTTTTACTTTCTTTCTTCCTTCTTTATTATGAACAATATCAACAAAATGTATTTCGGTCAATATTTTGAGGCACAGATTTGTTCTTGTCGTTTTTTCACATTTCTTTATGTGGACTCGCATCCCGAGTCTTTCATGCGGTGGGCATTTTAGGAAACGCACGTGTTTGTCTCTCAACGCATACATCAGCCTGCAACATCTGATAGTGGCTGACTATAATTCAAAGTTTCCATTTGTGTGCAAGATGCATAATATGTGCACAAGCAAAGTAGTAATAGGTGCCCTGAAATCAGTATTTAAGGAACATGAAATCCCAAAACTTGTGATAAGAGACAATGGTCCACAATATGAGAGCGTAGCATTCAAGCTATTCGCCAAAGATTGGGATTTTACACGTGTCACCTCCTCGCAAAGATATACCCAATCCAACGGTTTCATTGAAAGAATGGTGCAAACAATAAAAAATACAATAAAGAAGGTGAAAGACGGACACCAATATGGTTCTACTATGCCTGAGAATCACACCCATAGACTACAGGCAACCAAGCCCTGCTGAGCTACTATACTCTAAAGTAATTAGAGGAAATTTACTGGTGAGAATCCGGAATATGGAACCAGAGAAGGACAAAATACATGAAACACTACGAGAGCGCCGGGAAGAAGAAAGAAGGTACTACGACCGTGGTGCTAGTGACCTACCAACCCTCCATAACGCCCAAAAGTGTGACGATGCAAAACCAGCAGACATGCATAGTTGGGAAAGGGCCGTGAATATGTTAACATGCACGGAGCCCAGATCTTACAATGTCTCAAAGGAAAACGGCACCACCTACGTTAGATACCTCACACAACGACACAAGAATCCGAACCAGCAGAAAACAACAGCAGTGGCACCCCTGAGAAAAGGACATAATCAGAGATACGCATAAAAAACACCATCACACTACTAGCGCTGAGGACTAGCAGAGTGGGTGACGTGCTAGCAACCGCTCACTACCAAAACTAAAGAAAGAAACACTAAAACTGTGTTTCCCAAAGTGGGCGATAGAGCTCCCTTGTGGGTTCTGTTATGTTGAAAGGGGGTACTGGGAGTTTTTTTTTTAAATTTCATTTGAGGGGCAGTGAACATACTCAGGTGGCGGGAGGGGCATTTTTTTCAGATTTTCAAAAATTATTCAATATTGGCTACAAAAGGAAATTTCTGAAAGTGCTGTGGAAAGCTATCAAACTTTTCTTCGTTGCTTTTTCAACTTTCTATATGGTTAAATGTGGTTTCAACGTAGTTAGAGAGCTTCTTACTAAACAAAGAAACCTGCTGCAAATTACAAAATAAGGAGATCTACGATTACTTCCAAGAAGTATGGAACCTAGAATAAGAGCCTTAGCCAGTAAGCACCAAAGTCAACCTTCACATTGAAAACATTGAGATAAGCTATCAAATGAACCTAGAGTAAGAGCTTTAGCCAATAAGCACCAAAGTCAACCATCACATTGAAAACATTGAGATACGCTATCAAATAAAAAAAATTTATAGGATTTTAATCATTGGCATTTCTATAGAAATGAAAACAGTATTAACATTATTTTTTCACTAATACCTAAGTGTTTTATCTTGCTATGAAAGATGAATTCCGTATAATATTCGAAATTTAATTTGACAGGAGGCGTTGACAAAAGGTTTGTGCTCTAAGGGGGCGCTGGCTGAGAAAAGGTTGGGAAACGCTACACTAAACCCTGCAAACACACAGACAAAGACACCCAACATTATCATCGCACCCCGTACAAGACATTAACCCCCCCCCCACAAAAAAAAAATGAAGGGGGTTGTAATACATCATGTTGATATATTGGTCGTCGCCTGACGACAAACACAACCTCATTTCTAAATGCTGATTAGCTCTCGTGTTAACACGTTGAAAATAAGGATTAAATAAAATCCAAGTTGTATGAGCCATATCTTTTCAACCACTGCTGAAAAACATGGAGCCGGAAGGAAGTTCGACAGGCTAGAATAGAAAATTCTAGTATAGAATTTACGGTTACTTCTAGCCAACTCAATTGTAAATTGATGAGATCTTGATGCAAGTCCAGTGCTACGCTTAAATTCATAGTCTAGGTAGCATAGCGAAGAGCTCATCCGAACAATTACCATGAAAGTATTTATAGAAAAGACACAGAGAGGCAACCTTACGGCGGTGGTAAAGTGACTGAAGCCGAGCCGCCAGATCAGGACCGATAATAGTGCTGATTTTTCTTTTAGTTTCAAATGATTATTTCTCGTATGAGCGAAAAAATAAAATTGTAGCTATGGGTTCACACGAGGTCTACCAACTGTCCCTCATTTCGATATTGAAGGATGTGCATTAACTAAAATGCATTTGCATTAACGAAAATGGAACATGTTTCTCTTTCACATTTTAATAATCAATAATTAATTTTAGAATTTAAAAAAAAATTACTTTTGTAGGTCCATGAACCCCGGGTTAGGAAATGATCCCTAAAGGAATCTGCAAACCTCCATGGTTAGAAATCTCCTCCCCCATTCTGCATTTCATTTTATAGTAACCCTAGCCTTAAGTAAGTTTAGGGGTACAGGATAAGTTGTAATGCATCTGACGTAGTTGTAGAATATATTTTATTTTTTTATAAAATTCCAATTTTCGCTTTTATATTACCGTCAAAATTGGACAATCTACCCCGGTGGGCGAAATAAAGAGTTCGGTTTGAAATTCGAATCACCTGAAGAAAGCGGCCGAAACGTTGTGAATATGGCAATGAAGATGAGGATAACAGTCCGAATAATGTAAATAATGCAAGTAATCATAATACCTCATCTCAGAGATATAGACAGAGAAATATGACATAAAGGCCGGAGAGTACAACGACCGAAACGTTGTGAATATGACATTGAAGATGAGGATAACAGTCCAAATAATGTAAATAATGCAAGTAATCATAATACCTCATCTCAGAGATATGGACAGATGTCAAAATTGGAGTAGAAATGATAGTTCACGGTTGAAGAAATCCTAAAGTAGAGATATCAAAATCAGAGAGGCGTATTAACAGAGGACGAAAAGTGAGCCATGAAAATCCGAAGGCGCATTGGGATATCGAAAGATGCCTTCCAAAAGCTAAGCAAAGTACTGATAAACAGGAAAATAACGTTAAAACAATGACAATAGTATTGAACTGTTATGTAATATCAGTGAATGCTGGGTAATCGCCTCGCAAATGAAGAGACTTGTTAGAACTTGGTTCTACGGAAAAATGTTGCGAATACCCTGGATCGAACATGTGAGCAACGGCGAAGTTCCAGAGACAACTGCTACAAAAGGAAACTTACGTTTAACAGCAAGAAGAGACAATTGAAATTTCTGGGGTACATAATGAGGAAAGAGTGCTTGGAAAATTTGATACTTGCAGGATAGATTGAAGGTAAGAGAGACAGCGGATAGTAAGGCACAGCCTACCTGGCGAGCTTGAGTGAATAAATGGCGGAACAGGTTTTGGGAGGGATGGAAAAAGACAAAAGAGCTACAAAGGACGGGAAATTGTGGAGAGACACGATCATCAATGTCTTAAAGGAACACGGCATATAGAAGTTAGTCGTTAGAAATTTATAAAGTGTTATGATGTTGATTTGGGGTTAGTAGAGACAAACGCCAAATAACACGTAACAATAAAAAGGGTTTTAATAGGTTGGTAAAAAGGTACAGAAATCGCCTGAGTAGTCAATAACTAGCTCAGCTAAGAACTTCTCTGTCTGTCTGTCTTAGTATTTATCGATCCACCCACGAGGATTGAATATGGCACAAGGCCGGTTTAATGTGGGTATCTCCGAGCCCGTAGGCTCGGCTAAAAATATAGCCTTTGAACCCGCCTAGACGGGTTCAGGCCCTGTCTACCTCCCCGGACGAAACCTTGCCCTTCGGCAAAGCTTCGTCGGGGTTCCTCTCTGCTAATGCAGAGAGTTCGACAGACGTCGCTTACAGTCAAAGACTGTATCACGACTCGGAGGTATTACCCTCAGATGTCACAAAAATTAGGAAAATCTATTTCCCCTGTAGATTTGAAATTTTTTTGTATAATGCCTCTCTTTTTTTTTGTAACGGAAGATAAAAAAATAAGTCATTTCCGCGTTGAAAGACGCCGATTTTTTTTTTTCGTGGGAAAAAAGAAAACAACAAATCCCAATAATAAATTAATTTTATTATTTACATTATTTATATTCGGACCATTGTCCTCATCTTTGTTGTTATCACAACGTTTCTCGGGTTACCCAAATCTGGCTAATCTACAAGGCATTCTGAACTGAACCCTTTAATCTTTCGGAGGTAGACTGTTCTTCTTGTCCCACTGCCCATGTCCAGGGATATCCCGTCTAGTTCTTACACTGCTCAGTTATTACTTTCCCTGTTTCAACAGAGTCCAAGTACATACTGCTCAAGGATTGAACTCACAAACAACGCTAGTAAGAGAATTTGCTGTGGTGGACATTGAGCCTTAAACCTAATCTTCGGGGTTAGGCTTAAACTCCATGGCCTACAGGACCTTGGAATTTTATTTTAATACAAATGATATACCGTTATAATCGTGTATCATTCTACCTTTGAAGACCTAATTTTGAATCTAATTTGACTACAAATGGATATTTTGTTTTATCCACGGCTTAGCCAGGGCCAGCAGTACATACGCTAATTTTATATCTCACGTATGATGCGACCCCCTTAAAATTAGTTTAAAAATTAGGTCTTCAAAAGTCACATGACACGCGAGTATATACGGTATTTTTTAAAAAGTTAATAGTTTTTCCATTATTAAAAATTATTAAATTTGATTTAAGAATCTGAATTTTTTTCTCTGGAAATAAACTTTAAAAAGTAACTTTATGGAGATGTTTGATTTTAAATTAATTCCGTTTTTATGGTTAGTATTGGGTTTTTTCGTTACTCCATCATTTTTTTCTGCTACCAGGAACTGAATATTTTTAGTTTTTTTTTTTAGCTGTATCGTTAAGTTACTATTTCCGTTCGGCAAGAAATAGAAAATGTAGCTTCTATTTTTTTTTTTTTACTCTTGTTTAGGTTTCTATACTTTATCACATTTTGTTGTGTAAAAAGGATATTATAAAATCAAGGTTCAATTCAGTAAATCGAACATTCGCTGTCATAAATACAGGCACAAAATCAGGGGACAATTTTGAATAACACCAATTTCCTGGTCGAAACCTCGTTTTAGATAGTCGCTTCATTCGCTCTCACATAATTTTTCGAAAAAATGCAACCTTTCCGTAGTAAAAATGAAGTTAGGTAGAGAAGAGGATGAACGGTACCTCTACTTTTTTAACTCGAATAACGTGTCCGAAAGATTTGGAAATTCTTTCAAAAATCATATAGTTGTCGGATTTTAATGAAATTTTCAAGACTTCACAAATGAATGAAATTATTTTTGAAATATTTTTGTTTTAGAAAATCTTGGTAAAAATTTTTTTTTTTTTTTACATATGCTCCCCCCGCTCACAGACACACTTAATCTCATGAAATTTGAGAAATTAAATTTCAAAGAGAAAAGATGTTTTTAAAATCAGGACCCGTTAGAGAATAAATCAATTTTTTTTTTTTTTTGTAAACCCCCATTTTTACCCCAATCTCGAAAAATCTGCTCTGAATCGTAAAATAAAAAAAATAAAATGCAATAAAAACTATGACATTATTTTAAAAAAATTCATCCGACGAAAATACACCGCTTCATTTTAAACCGAATTTAATCTTAAAGATTTTGTGCAAGAAACGATGTCTGCACTATTCCAACCATTATCCTCATCTTTGTTGTTATCGCAACGTATCGGTCGCTGTGCCCTCCAACTTCCATTAGGTGTACCCTGTACCGTACTATAAACTTTTAGTTTTGTGTAGGGCGACTTCATGCTAGTGCGACCCATGTATTTTGCATGAATTTACCCCCCACCAAAAAAAAAAAATTACCTGTGTATTAACGAAACCGGTCACCTAATCGAAATGCATAATTTTTTTTAACCTCCTCAAAAAAATTACCTGTCTATTAATGTGCGACCCCCTCTTATTTCGAGCCGTTAAAAAAAAAAAAAGACTGATCATAAAAACCCAGATACTCGAATGTATCTGGGTAACCTACAGGGAATTCTGATGTAGTGTGAAACACTGAGAATAGTTCATCATTCCAGAAATTCAGACAAAACAAAAACGGAATTTAATTCAAATTGGGGGTTAAGAAGAGTTTTATAAAAAATAAAAAAAATTCATGCCCCTAATGGACATATGCGATCATGGCCTTAATTGACAGATTCCTTTAGTTTTTTATGAATAATCACTAAGACTTTTTGGGAAATAGTGGAATGGTTTCCACATGGTTTTGAATTTATGTCTCATAGCCTGCTGAGAGAGGTTCGTCTGCCGTGCTAGCTGAAAAGACAAAGAATATAAAAAAAAAATATGGTTTAAATTAAACAAAAAAAATTAAAATAATAATTAAAAAAAATGAACAACATTATTTTATTTATTTAAACATTTTTTCTTTTGAGTCAGTAACTAGTTTCTGTTTAGTCGTAAATTAAATTAAAGAATTAAAAAAAATCTGATAACCATCCCTTAAGAAAAATCTTATGACTGATTGTATAGAAAATAAAATTGATGTCAGTGTAGTTTCCTTTTTGCTCATATCCGGTATAAAGATAGATATATAAAGTAACAAATCCCGCTTCAATCATTCAGATCAAATCCAATCAATATTACTCGGCTGTACAAACTAAAAGGTCTTTTGAACTAAAAAAAAAAAAGTAAGTTTTTTTTTTTTTAATTAGTTGCTAATTAATATCTAATCTTATTTGTTAATTAATAACCAGTTACTAGTAAAAGAAAAAAAAATAAAATAAGTTCTATTTAACTTTTTAAACTTTTTTTAGTTTCACTAATTTAGTGAGCTTGATGCTTACGGATTTCCCTGTTACTATGGCCTAGTGTCAAACTAAGCTGAACATATTATTATTAGGTGAACGATTCAAAAACAAAATAGATATGAGCGAGTTCGATTGATGAAGCTAACTATAAAACTGCACGTTCCTTGTGAAACGATGCTTTTTCTGGTCATGTAAAGTAAAATGATAAATGGGAATTCTGTACGATCGAAGTGAGTTCGATCCCCACTAAGGCTACCATGAAAAGTTAATATATTTTTAATTTTATATTTTTATTTTGTTCAGTTGAATGAATAACTGATAAATTATTAATTTTAAAACAATTTTATTTGTGATTAAATGATTTTTAAAGTTATTTTTTATGTTTTTCGTTTTTTTTTGTAGGAAATTATTAATTATTATCACTCTTCAGTCTTTTTGGCTATTACTTTATTTTGCGAAAATCCAAGCTTTGAACTTGTTATTCATATTCTATTGTTCCTCGCCGTTTCGTACAACATTTTGACTCTTTGAGTCAAATAATTTCCTTTTTTGTTTCTCAATTTTATTCTTTAAATTATTAGTTGGTTCTCCGAAAACGCAATTTATATTCAACACCTGGGATATTTAGGGACTCAGAAAAATTATTCAACGTTTTGTTAAAATTTAACCGACAAGGTTTGTCTGAATCATTTTTTTTTATTGTACTTTTCCAATTTTTGAATAGGATATTGAACATCGAGATTAAAATTGACGTTAATGTCCGAAGTTCTTTTTCTTTAAACTGTTGTTTAACTTCAATTACGTTCGACCGTCTCCATCAAGTGAGCAAATAACTGACGAGACGGGAAAACTGTGTACTGTAATGAAACCTCTTTTATTCTGATAAGGTATTTCTTCAGATAAAATAACGATTTTAAAATTTAGATGTCATTGAAGAGAGAGAAAAAAAATTAGGGTAATAACCTGACAAACGACGGTTACAGTTTTACATTGCAGCCGTTAAAACAGAGACGCTCAGCATTTAAATTTAAATTTGATGTTAGATAAATTTTATTGCATTCACCGATTTTATTCTCATTGTTATTGTTTGAAATTATTCCACATTTATTAATATTTATTTTGTGAAGAAAGGAAATATAATACGACACGTGTAAGTTTACTTTCGCATAAAGGATTCTGAAATTACCTTATCAATTTCTATACTTTTTTCGCCTTAATAACTTCTTTCTCTTTTAGTTTTATTCAAACCGCATTCTTAAACGGTTATTTTGTAAAAAGATTCATATCATGATATGGATATTTTACAAAATACATTGACCCAGCTATGGGTAAATAGCAGGACAGAGCTGGTTCTAGCCTTGGATCGCAACTGGTCTCTAAAGAAATGGCAACCTACTGCGGGAAAAAATCTGCCTTGTCAGTTGTGTATCAAAAGATACTTGATCGCCTAAGTGTGTATCACGCGTGGCACATATAACTATTTCGTAACATATTTCGTCCGCACCCTCATGAGGGAGCGGACGAAAACGTCCCACACATAAATATGATGACATGGTGTTTTCTAGTCAGTCTTTCTTACCATTATCATGTGAGATATTTCTGCTGCATCCTGTGTATAATCTTTTTATTTAAATTTATTTATTTAAAAATAATTAAGTTTCTGTATAGTTTTTTTTTTTTTTTTTCTTTGCTTTCATTTCTTTTGGAAATTATTTTTAATTTTATTCCTTATATTTTTGGTAGCGAGAATATTTTTATTTTAATCGAAAAGCACGATTTAAAAACAATTCAACTTAAATGATCATTTTTTACCTCTCATAAAAAAAATATTGCATGATACAACGTGAAATTAGGAATATTTTCTACAAAAGTAAAACAAATATATTCTTTCACACCGGTGTAGCAACAAAAAATTTGCCATTTAATTTTTGGCCACACCTTACTTTATTCATGCCACAAATATGACTAATTTAAATTTAGAATTATTGAATTGAATAACTTTTCCCGAGGTAAATTTGCAGATAATTCCCGAGTGACAAATTTAAAAAAATATATATATCATTCCTGGTGTAAAATCGCCTAATTATTCCAAAAATAGCATTGGCGGAAATATTGATTAATTTTTTTTCTTCATTAAATAATCCCCAACCAAAACCAATTGTAAGGAAAAATTTCCATTATGGTATGAAATTGCCTGATTATTTCGAAAATAACAAAAGTTTGCGCTCGAAAGCAGTTTTAGTAGTTTTTTTTTTTTTTTTTTTGCCTTATTCGTGTTGCGGCTACAGCCCGACCGCTATTACTGGTTTTGTTTACAATTTATCTCTAGTAATAATGCACGGAAGCTTCACTTGTCTTGATTACTGTGCAATGAGCGAAATTTTAAAAAAAGTAACCCAACAGAAAAAAGCCTCACTATTCCAAATATATCAGCAGTAAAAAACTGAAAAAACGAAAAATAAAATGAAAATTACGTGACTGAAAAAAAGTTTAACGAATGTTCTTTTTTTGGAAATCACTTATTAATTTATTGAGAAATTACATTTTAGGGCGAAATTTTGTTTTTTTTGCAGGTTTAAGGACAAATATTGTAAGAATATTTTTTTCAGTGCTTTTCTAAATAATTTAATTTAAATGTATTCTTAATTAATCAAAATTCTAAATTTAAACCGAAAGGATTAAGTAAGACACTATCAGTTTTTTTTTTTTTTTTTTTTTGGAAAAAAGGTTCACCCATGACATAATGTTTATTTAGAAAAACTTTTAATTATTTTTCTAAACAATTTAAACCAATTTAAAAAAGAGAATTCATTATTTATTAAAGTTTCACTTTTACAAAAATACAAAACTGTTTGATTAACTAATATAATCAAAATTTTATTGGAAAAAGGAATTTATACCAATTTAAAAAAAAAAAAAATTCATTTAATGCTTCATTTCTACAAAAAAAAATCCTGCATTAAGCAAAGCATGTGCATTTTAAATTAAATTTTCACAAAAATTGCGCAGTAATCAAAATGAATAAGAAAATCAGTGAAAAGGCTGTTAATTAAGTTTCCACTCATTACTACTCAAGGCAAACATATGTAAATAACGGCAGTAATGATGACCAGGCTGTGTAGATGCAATGCAAATAAAGCCCAACTAAGACTGTCGATAACTCCTAAACGATATTAGTCCACAAGCTTTTATTATTTTTGAGATAATCAGGCAATTTCACACCATGATGGAAATTTTTCATTAAAATTGGTTTTTGGGGATTATAGTGCAAATTAACCGACAATTTTAGAGTTGAGTCCCTGTTATCAATCAAGGCCAGTAAACATCCATGAAGTTATCAAGGGTAATCGGGGACCAATCTAAAATTGTCAGTATTTCCTAAATGATAGATTTCTGCCAATTTTTAATGCTATTTTTGGAATAATCAAGTGATTTTACACTAGGAATGATATATTTTTTTTTAAATTTGTCATTGGGCATTAGCTGCAAATTTACCTTTGTATTTTATTTTTAAATGATTTACTGACCCACAATTTTATTTCATCATATCGACTTGGCAATCTTTTCGCTGAGATCATCAGAAGTAGATCATTTTTTGTGAAATACTTTTTGAAAAATAATTACTGATGAATGGAAAGCTTATAATAAAATTAAAATTCAAGAAATAACGGAACACACTTCTTTTTTTTTTCTTCAATTTTAATTACATTTTAGATCTGGTGTCAATCAGTTTCTTGCTGAAAATTATGAGACATACCTAAATTAATTCATCATGTTCGCAATCTGCAGTATGTGTGTGTGGGTGTCTTGTAATCGGTAACACTTCCACATTATTTTTATCACTTTAAATTAAATGTTATTTTTAGTGGATACCCATATTTGAGTAGACGCTCTATTTATTTTAAATGGTACATTTATTTTTAGGCCTGAATATTCGAGAAATCATATTAAAGAAAAATATGCACCCTCCAGCTTTAGATCCAACATGATTTTTTAACTGACTATGCCACAAAGAGTATCACCAATCAAGCAAGGTTGAATACCACTTTTAAGCATAAAGTTAAATTTGTTTCTTTTATTTAGGTATAAGTGGCTGGGATTTTGTCCACTAGGTTTTTGTTTGGTTACCATATATTTGTCTATGTTTGGGCACCTTGAGGTAGTGTAAT